>OY757917.1:407500-415000 GCA_963585895.1 Sepioteuthis lessoniana
TAACAGCTCTCAACATCCTTATGTAGTTCCCATCTAACTTTTTCTTCAAGTGTTTTGTTAAAGTTCAAATGGTACAACCCTACAGTTGTCCTAACACGTCTACAGTTTTAAAGTATTTCTGTTTTATTTTATCAGAGAGATCAGATTTCCATAGCTGCCAATAGCTGTCTTCCCTAAGTGTATGCGGAAATCACTTTCTATGGATGAGATGTTACTACCGAGATATGTGAAGTGGTCTACTAATTTTAGAGGCTTGCTATTTGATGTAGAGATGACTCCATTTTGTTGAAAACATGAATTCTGTTTACACAGAGGCCAAGCTTCTTGCTACCTGCTCAAGGCTATGCAGCAATGATTTGGCTTAGGCAGGTGTATTTATGAAAAGCGCTTATTAATCTGCGTAGTCTGCGTCCGTTAGATCCGTGATATCGTCTGCTTCTTGTATTTTTAGTGTGAATCCATTTTCTTTCACTAGATCTACTGACGTTTTTGCATCACGTAATCTAGAAAGGTTATTAATAAAAAATATGCCAATGTATCTCTTACTAAGACTCCAGAGACAATGTCAAAGAAAACAGTGTCTCCGTCGAGTGAGCGAAGCATTGCATTTGTGGTTTGTTGAGCATCCTTATTATAGTAACATTTTCTTTGTGGAGACCATAGGTTAGAAGTATTAGCAGCATCTTTTTACTGTGTATGAAGTCAAATGCCTTGAAGAAGTTTGTAGATAAAAATGTTCTTCGATGATTCGACGAACAGTTAAAATCTGACAAGTTGTGGATCAATTTCTCCAAAAACCGTTTCAATTTTTCTCAAAATGTTCTTTGACTAAATGTTCTTTGACTTCTAAATCGTAGGATACAATTTAGAAGCAAAGAATCATAAACCTTAGCTGCTGCTATCGCAGAGTCATACCTCTGTAGTTCTTAGCGATTCCGAGGTCGACATTCTTGGGGAAGAGAAGGATTCAACCGGTCGTCCATTTCTCTATTGTTTTTTGTTTATTGATTGTGTCGTAGAATCGGAGAATTTCATTGTTTTCCCTACATTAGGAGGGCCCTTTAGTTTTTCTGATTTTGATTGGTTTTTTAGAACTGCACCAAGTTCACCGGTAAATAGTCCAAGTTTTTCTAGTTGGCCAAGATATATATATATATATATATATATATATATATATATATATATATATATATATATATATAAGTCCTGCTCATAATATTGGTAGCCTAAAAGGAGCGTTTCGTTTTAACTTCATTCATGCAAAAAGATTGCTTCATTGTATTGTGACAGCTGCCAGATCTGCAGCATGCTTTTTTCCAATTTTATATGGTTTCGGTGATAGATTCATACATTTAGAATGGAAATAATACTTTTTTAAGATTAAACAAAGTGACTTTAATATAAAAAAAAAAGTTTTCTCCATTTAACAAGTTTCTTTTTATTTATCTAATTTTTTTCCATGAATGAACCTAACGAACTTTTTGGCTACCATTTTTAATATGACTCATTATTAGTTCAAGATTTATTCGGCTTTCGTTGCTGCTTGTTTTATTATTCCAGTATTTCAGCCTATCCACTCTCCGTCCTTCCACGGGTGCACAATCTAGACCGAAGCTTTTCTTCCCGACCAAACTAACTTCTGATCCTTCCATGCAAAATATATGCTTACATAAGATCGAAGAAGGAAGAGTCAAAAACAATAAAATTATTGAGATCGATTGTCCAAACAGAGCTTAGAACACGTCGATCAACTTGCAAAGTCTACAAATAAGATTACAAACCGCATCAAGGCACATGCTTTGCAAGGAATAAATGGTTTGGACGCAAACACACACACACACACACACACACACACACTTCCCCATACATCGTGACTTCACCTCGGACATCGCTGAGCAGCACGTTTGATTTTTCCAATTGCATCATGGGATATGACATGTGCGTCTAATAGACGACGCCTACTGTATGAGGACCGAACGTATCAAGCGCAAAATCTATCGGAGATTTGCAGATGTCAGTGAATTTCAATCATTTTATCTTTCAGACAAAAACGTGCGAAACGCAGCCGACAACCGATACGACTGGTTTAATAATCAATAACTGATCTTTAGAAAACGTTTCAAACCTCCAAGACGATTATGGTGGATGTGATGTTAGATATTTATTTGTTGCAATCAAACCAGAAAGATCTTCGTTTGTTTTGTGAGGAGGATAAAACTTTTCTAAATCTCGCTTTAATATGGCCACTCTCTTACAGCGTAACGTGTTTGATTGGTTCTATAAGCGAATGTCTTTTGACCAGAATGAAATTTGAAAGAAAGCCAAATACTCGTTTGAATACGAATACTTTTTAGACTGATATTTGACCCCTACACGTGTTCCTAATAGATGTTACCAATCCGGACCAGAGAAGATCTGGGAGTAATGGTAATGACGGAGTACTCCACACTAGCCATATGTCCAAAATCGGAAGTCTCACCATCTAAAGGTAACGTAAGCTAAAATAGATCATCTCACCTATTCATGTCAACTTCAAAGTTTCTTGTACTTTTTGCAAATACATGAAACTGACAAGAGGGGGTTAGTAAACCTTTTTTTAGGTTTTACTCTGCCTTACAGACGAGTATTTAAGCACTTTCTGGTTTAAGAAAAACGATTTTATAACGATTTATTCATTTACTATATACATATTCACTGAAGGCAAAAAAGCCTTACATTTCTTTAAAAAAAAACACTTTAAAATGAGATATTTTTATATTTTTTAAAGTAAAAGAAAAAATGTTAGTAAATGTTATATATTTGCTTTTATTTTGTTAAAAGCAAGCAGATCAGTATAAAAAATATCATCCAACAGAATCATATTTTGCTTTCGTCAATAAAACCACCACAGGCCTTAATTACGGCTTTATAAATACTTGACATTCTTTCCAACAATTTTGGAAAAAAAAGGCTGACTGTATTCTTCATCAACCAGTAAGAGGATGAATATAGGTAAATTGTATGGCCGACTATGTTCTTCAACAACCGGTGAGAAGTGAATAGTGTGGGAGAGTGAATTCTTCATCAACCAGTAAGGGGATAAATATAGGTAAATTGTATGGCAGACTATATTCTTAATCAATCTGTCGGGAGGTACCCGTGGGGTAATGGTTATCGTCGTAGGAAATGGACACGAGTTCAAATCCTGGACGAGACTGATTGCATTTCACAAAGCACTAATACCCTTCGGAAAGGTATGAATCCAATTATTCTCCCTCCAGCTATGGGTAAATAGAGGCAGCTAGTCTAGGAGAAGGAAAACTCTGAATTCAAGCCTGTTAAACTCCGCTTAAAAATTGACCTTGTGTCATATCCAGCCCGAGCGGAGGGGTTAGGTAAATAGGATCAACCTGTCAGGGGATGTATATATGTAAAGTGTATGGCCGACTGTATTCTTCATAAACCAGCAACAGGATGAATATACGTAAATTGTATGGCAGATTGTATGCTTCATCAATCATAAGGGGGTGAATATAGATGAATTGTATGGCAGACTGTATTCTACATCAACGAGTCAGGGAATGAATATAGGTAAATTGCATGGCCGACTGTGTTCGATGAAAATAGATAAATTGTATGGCATAGTGTATTCTCCGTCAACAAGACGTGGGATAAATATAGGTAAATTGTATGGCTGACTGTATTCTTCATCAAACAGTAAGGGGATGAATATGGATAAATTGTATGGCAGACTGTATTCGTCATCAACCAGTCAGAGTATGATTATAGATAAATTGTATGGCAAAATATATTCTTCATGAACAAGTAAGGGATGAATATAGGTAAATTGTATGGCAGACTATGTTCTTCATCAACTAGTAAGGCGATAACTATAGATAAATTGTATGGCTGAGTGTGTTCTTTATCAACCAGTCATGGGATGAATATAAGTAAAATATATGATCGAGTATGTTCTTCATCAAACTATAAGTCGATTACTATAGATACATTGTATGGCAGGCTGTATCCTTCATCAACATGTCAGGGAAAGAATATAGATAAATTGTATGACTGATTGTCTTCTTCATCTCCCAGTAAGGGGATGAATATAGATAAATTGTATGACTGACTGTGTTCTTCATCTCCCAGTAAGGGGATGAGTATAGATAAAGTGTATGGCAGATTGTATTCTTTATCAACCAGTACTCTACAACAACCAGTTAGGGGATGAATATAGGTAAATTATATGGCAGACTGTATTCTACAACAACCAGTTAGGGGATGAATATAGGTAAATAGTATGGCAGACTCTATTCTACAAACACCAGTTAGGGGATGAATATAGGAAAATTATATGACAGACTGTATTCTACAACAACCAGTTAGGGGATGAATATAGGTAAATTATATGGCAGACTGTATTCTACAACAACCAGTTAGGGGATGAATATAGGTAAATTATATGACAGACTGTATTCTACAACAACCAGTTAGGGGATGAATATAGGTAAATTATATGGCAGACTGTATTCTACAACAACCAGTCAGGGGATGAATATAGGTAAATTATATGACAAACTGTATTCTACAACAACCAGTTCGTGGATGAATATAGGTCAATTATATGGCAGACTGTACTCTACAACAACCAGTTAGGGGATGAATATAGGTAAATAATGTGGCAGAGTGTATTCTACAACAACCAGTTAGGGGATGAATATAGGTAAATTATATGGCAGACTGTACTCTACAACAACCAGTTAGGGGATGAATGTAGGTAAATTATATGGCAGACTGTATTCTACAAAAACCAGTTAGGGGATGAATATAGGTAAATTATATGGCAGACTGTATTCTACTACAACTAGTTAGGGGATGAATATAGGTAAATTATATGGCAGACTGTATTCTACAACAACCAGTTAGGGGATAAATATAGGTAAATAGTATGGCAGACTGTATTCTACAAAAACCAGTTAGGGGATGAATATAGGTAAATCATATGGCAGACTGTATTCTACAACAACCAGTTAGGGGATGAATGTAGGTAAATAGTGTGGCAGAGTGTATTCTACAACAACCAGTTAGGGGATGAATATAGGTAAATTATATGGCAGACTGTATTCTACAACAACCAGTTAGGGGATGAATATAGGTAAATAATGTGGCAGAGTGTAATTTACAACAACCAGTTAGGGGATGAATATAGGTCAATTATATGGCAGACTGTATTCTACAACAACCAGTTAGGGGATGAATATAGGTAAATAGTGTGGCAGACTGTATTCGACAACAACCAGTTAGGGGATGAATGTAGGTAAATTATATGGCAGACTGTATTCTACAACAACCAGTTAGGGGATGAATATAGGTAAATAGTGTGGAAGAATGTATTCGACAACAACCAGTTAGGGGATGAATATAGGTAAATAGTGTGGCAGACTGTATTCTACAACAACCAGTTAGGGGATGAATATAGGTAAATTATATGGCAGACTGTATTCTACAACAACCAGTTTGGGGATGAATATAGGTAAATTATATGGCAGACTGTATTCTACAACAACCACTTAGGGGATGAATATAGGTAAATTATATGGCAGACTGTATTCTACAACAACCAGTTAGGGGATGAATATAGATATGTTATATGGCAGACTGTATTCTACAAAAACCAGTTAGGGGATAAATATAGGTAAATAGTATGGCAGACTCTATTCTACAAACACCAGTTAGGGGATGAATATAGGTAAATTATATGGCAGACTGTATTCTACAACAACCATTTAGGGGATGAATATAGGTAAATTATATGACAGACTGTATTCTACAAAAACCAGTTAGGGGATGAATATAGATATGTTATATGGCAGACTGTATTCTACAAAAACCAGTTAGGGGATAAATATAGGTAAATAGTATGGCAGACTCTATTCTACAAACACCAGTTAGGGGATGAATATAGGTAAATTATATGGCAGACTGTATTCTACAACAACCAGTTAGGGGATGAATATAGGTAAATTATATGACAGACTGTATTCTACAACAACCAGTTAGGGGATGAATATAGATATGTTATATGGCAGACTGTATTCTACAAAAACCAGTTAGGGGATAAATATAGGTAAATAGTATGGCAGACTCTATTCTACAAACACCAGTTAGGGGATGAATATAGGTAAATCATATGGCAGACTGTATTCTACAACAACCAGTTTAGGGATGAATATAGGTAAATTGTATGGCAGACTGTATTCTACAACAACCAGTTAGTTGATAAATATAGGTAAATTATATGGCAGACTGTATTGACAACAACCAGTTAGGGGATGAATAAAGGTCAATTATATGGCAGACTGTACACTACAACAACCAGTTAGGGGATGAATATAGGTAAATAATGTGGCAGAGTGTATTCTACAACAACCAGTTAGGGGATGAATATAGGTAAATTATATGGCAGACTGTATTCAACAACAACCAGTTAGGGGATGAATGTAGGTAAATTATATGGCAGACTGTATTCTACAACAACCAGTTAGGGGATGAATATAGGTAAATAGTGTGGAAGAATGTATTCTACAACAACCAGTTAGGGGATGAATATAGGTAAATTATATGGCAGACTATATTCTACAAAAACCAGTTCGGGGATGAATATAGGTAAATTATATGGCAGACTGTATTCTACAACAACCAGTTAGGGGATGAATATAGATGAATTATATGGCAGACTGTACTCTACAACAACCAGTTAGGGGATGAATATAGGTAAATAATATGGCAGACTGTATTCTACAACAACCAGTTAGGGGATGAATATAGGTAAATTATATGGCAGACTGTATTCTACAACAACCAGTTAGGGGATGAATATAGGTAAATAGTGTGGCAGACTGTATTCGACAACAACCAGTTAGGGGATGAATATAGGTAAATAGTGTGGCAGACTGTATTCTACAACAACCAGGTAGGGGATGAATATAGGTAAATTATATGGCAGACTGTATTCTACAACAACCAGGTAGGGGATGAATATAGGTAAATTGTATGGCAGACTGTATTCTACAACAACCAGTAAGGGAATTAATATAGGTAAATTGTATGGCAGACTGTATTCTACAACAACCAGTTAGGGGATGAATATAGGTAAATCATATGGCAGACTGTATTCTACAACAACCAGTTAGGGGATGAATATAGGTAAATTATATGACAGACTGTATTCTACAACAACCAGTTAGGGGATGAATATAGGTAAATCATATGGCAGACTGTATTCTACAACAACCAGTTAGGGGATGAATATAGGTAAATTATATGGCTGACTGTATTCTACAACAACCAGTAAGGTGATAACTATAGACAAATAGTATGGCCGACTGTATACTTCATCAACCAGTATGTGGATGAATGGAATATAGATAAATTATTTGACAAACTGCATCCTTCATTAACCTGTAAGGTGATGAATATAGGTAAATTGTATGGCTGACTGTGTTCTTCATTAACCAGTGA
>OY757917.1:420000-570481 GCA_963585895.1 Sepioteuthis lessoniana
CTTGTTCACTCAGTTTTTTTTTTTTCCCAGACTTTGGTGACCGTTTCAAGCACTCCACAATTGATATTACCGTCACCTTCTTGTTCACTCAGTTTTTTTTTTTTCCCAGACTTTGGTGACCGTTTCAAGCACTCCACAATTGATATTACCGTCACCTTCTTGTTCACTAAGTTTTTTTTTTTTCCAGACTTTGGTGACCGTTTCAAGCACTCCACAATTGATATTACCGTCACCTTCTTGTTCACTCAGTTTTTTTTTTTTCCCCAGACTTTGGTGACCGTTTCAAGCACTCCACAATTGATATTACCGTCACCTTCTTGTTCACTCAGTTTTTTTTTTCCCAGACTTTGGTGACCGTTTCAAGCACTCCACAATTGATATTACCGTCACCTTCTTGTTCACTCAGTTTTTTTTTTTTTTTCCCAGACTTTGGTGACCGTTTCAAGCACTCCACAATTGATATTACCGTCACCTTCTTGTTCACTCAGTTTTTTTTTTTTTTCCCCAGACTTTGGTGACCGTTTCAAGCACTCCACAATTGATATTACCGTCACCTTCTTGTTCACTCAGTTTTTTTTTTTTTTCCCAGACTTTGGTGACCGTTTCAAGCACACCACAATTGATATTACCGTCACCTTCTTGTTCACTCAGTTTTTTTTTTCCCAGACTTTGGTGACCGTTTCAAGCACACCACAATTGATATTACCGTCACCTTCTTGTTCACTCAGTTTTTTCAGCTCTCTGAAAGCATTTGTCTAAATTCTCATTTTCATTTTGACTCTACAATCCGCTGAATCAGCAAAATCTACAAAGTCTTTTCTTCTTGTTAATTAACACCTGATCAGCTCTTCTGGTCAGGATTTGGTGATCCATTTGTATCAGGGAATTTTCTGCGTCTCATTTTCTTGGACAGATTCTGGTTTGTGCATGTATCATTTGTCAACATGGTCAAATTTTAATCTCTTAAATAATTCCAAGTAGATCACCTTTCCTACCCAATCATATCTACTCTTGTATTTCGTTTATTACACAACTAAGACAAACCATTTATATTAGATTACAACATGCGACGAAAAATGGATGGTATACAACAAACAACAGCGTCCCATGCAATGGTTGGGGCGACATAAATCATCCTCAACCAAAGCTGTATAAAAAGAAAGTTCAATGATCAGTGTCTGGTAGTCGACTAGTGGAATTATCAATTCTAACATCTTGTATCAGTGAAACCATCACAGCAGAGAAATCGACAGAATGTGCCCAACCTGTCAGTTGGGCTTAGAATATGACGAATACCGAGAGATAAGAAGACCCCCACCAAAAATAAGGTGTCTTGAGTTTCCTACAGAACTGCATCTGGCTCCAGTTCTAGAGCATTAGGGAGTGTGGAGTCACCTCTTCATTGCCATTACTTCCAGACCCACCCAGACACAGAGTGTTTGTAGCTATTTTGGTCCCATCTATAGCTCAAATAAATCTGTTACAAAATTTAGAAAAGTATTACTATTAGATAGGAATACTTGAAACCATACAACTGTGTGCAAATCATTTGTATTAAATAAGAATCCTTTTAAACCATATAACTGTGTGCAGATTATTTGTATTAGATAGGAATACTTGAAACCATACAACTGTGTGCAAATTATTTGTATTAGATAGGAATACTTGAAACCATATAACTGTGTGCAAATTATTTGTATTAGGAATATTGAAATCATACAATTGTGAGCAAATTATTTGGATTAGATAGGAATACTTGAACCCATACAATTATGAGCAAATTATTTGTATTAGATAGGAATACTTGAACCCATATAATTGTGAGCAAATTATTTAGATTAGATGGGAATACTTGAACCCATATAATTGTGAGCAAATTATTTGGATGAGATGGGAATACTTGAAACCATATAAGTGTACAACAAATGATTATAGACAAATAAGAACAAGTTGAATTTTTTGAGCTTGATGGACAATGAATATATAATTGTAATCAAACATTTACAAATAAATCAAAATAAATCAAATTACGGCATTGGATGACCCATAAATAACTGATATGCCGTTAATCAAATAAACGCAACCAATCTAAATAAAATGCACCAAGAACTGCAACATATGAGTCAAACATAAATTTTCTCTATGACAACATTTGACTGCATGTCTCGCGAATGGGCTACGAAACTTTCCCTTACCCAGCTTACTCAACTGACTCCTATCTGACCGACTACCACTTTTTCAAGTATTTCGATAACTACCAACAAGAGAAAATCTTCAATAACTTAGCAGCAATTCAAAACACATTTGAAAAAAATCGGTTTCAAGACTCCATATTTTGATGCACCAAAATAGATAGAATTGTTTTGTTGGCAACAATACGTCGATTCTAATGGTTCTCTTTCGGTAAATAAATTTCATTCTAAGCTGCCCAATTCTTCTGCTTCAGACTGTATGTTTTGGAAATTTACTTTGTTCCATCATGAAATGAACTGAGGAGTAGAAAAAATATACAAGTCGCCTGTATAAACATTGAAAAAACATAAATCTCTATATTTACCAAAGAAACAAAACTTTCCACGCCATTTAAAATTACATTTATGTGATTTTAAAATGGTGTAGATGCTTTTTCGACGAATTTTATCGATTTTCTTTGATTAAATTAAATCACAGCAAAAAAAAATTCCCCGAGTTTTTTAGTTAAAGAACCCAAGATATTATACTGAGGAATACAAGCTATTATATTGAAGGTTAAGAAAATTGTGTATTCCTCTCATATCCGAAATATTTCCTTCTGCTCAGAGTAAATCTTTTGATTCGTATATAGATATTGTTTTTAAATGAATTTTGAAAACATCTTTTTTCTCCTTGGTTTGTTCAACTAACTGCTTCAGTCATTTTAACTGATATTAAATCGTCAATACGAATATCTTATATTTATGTATTTCTAGAGTAAAATCATAAGCAATGTATTTACGTTATACATATAATAGCCAAATTTTATCGATAATACTCGCATTAATTCCTGACCATTGACAACCCCTTTCCTTCTGTTTTTCAATGCATTTCTATCATAAAGTCATTTAATAGTTCTATTCTGTCCTTGCGGCTGATATCAATTCTTGAAGTCCCAGCTATGCTGAGCAGGATTCGTCTTCAGGATGAAGAATTATTGTCTGCCCCTCCCCCCAGATCACACTGTATAGCAAAAACTCTGCTAGCTATTGTGACAGAGGGCCATCAAAGAAGTGATTCAAAGACTGATTAAAAAATCCTCCGGTGCTTGCCACATCGACCATCGACGATGGTCCATCTTAGCTGAGTACCGTGATACCTGGCGTCTCATCACCAAACATGTTTCCTTCTTTAAAAACACCCGTATCGCCACCCTCAAGGAAAAAAAAGGTGCAAGAGTAAGAACTACCACACTTTGTTACTTAGCCCAAACCAGACCTTCAGCTGCAACCGCTGCGATCGTGCTTACCTGTACCACATTGACCCTATCGGCCATGAACGTGGACCAACTCCTTCTTAATCTTCGTTCACGAAACAAAGCCATGATGATGATGATGATGATGATATCCTAACCACCTTCTTTGCAATCTATATCATAAATATTGACTATCGAAATTTATTCAAATGAATTTTAGCTAAAATTCAAAAACTTCAGGGTACAATCATAACTTTTCTCCAATTTTAACCAAAAATCGGATTGAAAAGCAATCGGGGCTCAAAAAACAACTGTGATTACTATTTTATTTCCCCCGTTCTGCGATAAATTAATATGATACTTTGGGGGGATTTTGAGATAAATGTCTAAGTCCTGCCAGTGATATTACACGTCACATAAAAGAAATGTGCTCTGAATATATTTTCCCAGACGAGGCTAATTTCAGCTCAAGACTGATTTCATAGAACGAACGCGCCTAACGTAGCTCATCATGTAGTCCGAATCGCTAATTCATTCGTTACCCTAAACTGATGGCCTTGTGTCATATGAATTAGTTACGTATTTCCATAGAACAGGTCAGTGTTTGAGTCAAAGTAAAAGCGAGGATTTCTCACGCTGATTTTCTTGGTGGATACCCGGAACGTTGACGCAACACAGTCATCTTCTCCCACTTCCTATTTAGCCTTGTGTCGTCCCTTGGCTGAATACTTTCAAACGGTTATTTACTAAGCTCAGTTTAGTAAGACCGGAAGTTGAAGAATAGAACAAACGATGATCCATTAGCCCAGCACGTTAACCATAACACTAAATGAATTGGCCAAATATTCTGTAAGAGTTAAAATCACTTATAATGGTTTTTTTATCATCAAGCAAGACGTCAGCCAGCAGTATCTGTTTTTGTGTATCATTATATCAGAATGCAACACAACGGCGGTTTAATGTGGTGACCGGCAGGTAGCAAGCCATCCTTTGAAATTTCCCTTAAATTGCACAGTTTTGTATACATTATCATTGTGAAGTGCCTCAGATACCGAGCAATATACCAAGTTTTTATACCTTTTAAACGAGAAGTGTTGCCTAGCGGGAGAAGTCCCCACTCCACACCCCACTAAAACAGAGCTCATTCATTTTTAGTTTACCCGACACAGGAATGTGCTCGGTAAGTTTATCTGTGCCTCTACCACTGCGCTTTCTGTCTGTCTGTTTGTTTGTCTGGTTCTTTGTGCTTGTGCCTGTGCGTTAGTGATTGTGTCGGTATTTACCTAACCCCCCCCCACGGACAACACGTGACACAAGGTCATTTTTAAGCGGAGTAAAGGTGTTTTGAATTTAAGGTTTTTCCTTCTCCTAGAGTGGTTGCCAACCTAAGACTAAAGAATATAGTCTGCTCTACTATTTACCGATAGCTGAGCGGATAACAGCTTTTCTCGAGGACATTAGCGCAGAAGGAAAAGCAATCGGCCTCGTCCAAAATTTGAACACGGATCGCCAATTCTATTTTCAACGACGATGACCGTTACGCTGTGTCTGTATGTGTGTGTATGGTTCCATGTATGTGTATGCATGGCTCCGTGAATGTGTTTGTGTATGGCTCCGCGTCTATGCGTGTACGTGCTTCCATCACGGAGCATGGGTCGTCGGTATGCTTCGAAAAGACGCGACAAACGAGAGATTGAGCCTGGTTGAAATTATTCGTTAATGGAAAGGATTATGTGGCTCAAACGCAAAAAAGGCGAGTTGATCGGCGGCAAATAGAAAGCATTAAAGAAATTATTCTATTGATTTGTGAAATCTTTTCATTGCACAATTCCTTTTTTCAGATTCGCCGCACGCAAATCGCATGGCCTGAGCTTTTAGGGTGGCGCGTCATAGCGAAACACCTTTTTTTTCTTTTCTTTTCTTTCTTACTTCGAGGCGACTAATTCTTTCTGTTCCATGTTTTTGTTTGACTTGGAAGTTTCTCGAAAATCTTCTCTAGAAATATCCAGACTGTTTTGTCGTCACTCGATTCACGTCATTATCCATACAAAGCACCCATCCATCTCCAACGAGGATCATTTCTCAATTCCCAGTTTTTGTCTTTTGATAATGATGCAATTAGCGCTCAATAGATAACGGTCAGGCGAAAAAGTTGAGACAAATTTCAACTGGGATTTTTTTCTTTCTTTCTTTCTCCTTTTTCTCCATGTCTTATTTGCTTTCTTTCTATTTCTTTTTGCTTTCTTTCTCTATTTCATTCCTTCTCATTTTCTTTTTTAAAATCTTTCTCTTCCTGTCTCTTCATCTTACCCTTTTTCTCTTTCCCCTCTCAGACATTATTTTACTCTTTTTCTTTTTCTTACTCTTTATCGTCCACCCTCTCTCTATCTCACACACACACACACACACACAGCCAAGTCGGTTGGGCTCTAGAATACACTGACTGCATCTCTGCAGAGGGGTAAGACCGCACCACCAATGAGTATCCTGGATATGACACTAAATAACCTGTTGATGAGGCTCCAGTCCGAGAGCTTTGGCAAATGTAGTGCACTTGATCGGGTCAAATAGAACTGTTTGACATTTAAATTGTGTGCAAATAGATGACTTAAGCTAAATTGAACTGTTAAAAATAGAACTGTTTGAACATTTAACTAAGTGCTTTTTTAAAAACTGGTTACCCAAGATTTTTCAAGAAAATACTCACATACATACATACATACATACGCACGTATATATATATATATATATATATGGAGAAATGGTAGATTTGATAAATTCGACAAGATGTGAAAAAATAAATGGAAAAGTGGATAAACTGTAACATCTGTGTTTCAGTTTATCTATTTTTCATTTATTTTTTCACACACACACACACACACACACACACACACACATATATATATATATATATATATATATCATGTCATGCTGCTGGCACAGATTTCCCTGACCCTCTCTCGCCACCTGTCTCTATAGTCCATCGCTCCCGGTAGGTCTTCCAGGCTACATCTTGTATTGGCACACAGCTGCTGTATATAGGTTCTAGCTGGTCGTCCAATCTTTGCTCATCCATGTGCAAGGGTCTACAAGAGTAGATCGCTTATGAATTTGTCCTTACTTCTCCAGCAGTGTCGCACATGTCTGGTTCGTCTAATTTGGATATTTTTCGTAGTGGTTGGTAGGTGGCCGTGCATCTGCTGTTTTGTAGGGTGTTGATTCCAGGACTTACAGCTCGAAACATTTTTGTGTAATTGTCGTCAAGCTTTTTCTCCATCCGTTTAGTAGCATCCATGTAGTGCATCTATATAGCAGTATTGACACAACCGATGCTTGAAAAAAACTGCGTTTTATTTTATCGGTCAAGTCTGACTTCCATATGACTGATAGCCTATCGGGAGCTGCCCATGCCTTTGCTAGTCGTGTGTTGATGTCATTTTCGTTTGATGAGACGCTGCTTCCGAGGAAGGGGAACTTGTCCACTAGTTTCAGAGGACCACCCTTTCGTGTGGAGATGTCGCTTCTTTGATTAGACGTTCGAAGCACGTAATCAAGGCAGATAATAAACAGGTATGGGGCTAATGTATCTCCTTGCAGCATACCTGCTACAATGTCGAAGTAGTCTGCGTCTCCATCCAGTGAGCGAACTTTTACTTTCGTGTTTTTATACAGCATCATTATGGCTGCGACGGTTTCTTTAGGGAGTCTGTAGGCGAGAAGTATTTGCTCCATCTGTATGGAGTCAAAATGCCTACAAATAATAGTGTTGCCTTGAGGTTTTTTGCACAAACACTTTCTAGAATTCGACGGATCGTCAAAATTGGTGATGTCATGGATCGATTTCTCTGAAAGCCATTTTGGTTCTTCCTAAGTATTTCTCTATTTTAGGTTCTATGTGATTGCATAACAGAGCATTGTAGATCTTGGCCGCTATGGAATTAAGGGTTATACCTCAGTAGTTCTTGGCTATTCCGAGGTCATCCTTCTTAGGGAAAGGGAGGATGCATCCCTTTGTCCATCTGCAGTATGTCGTAGAATTTCCTTGTCTTCCATACTTCTGGGGGTATTTCATCAAGCCCTGCAGCTTTCCTATTTTTAATTTTCCTTAGTACTGAGTCGAATTCTTCTAGCGTCAACTGTCCTTGTTTGATATCTAGTTGAGTACCAATAATTTTTACAATAGGTTCATCCGGAACTTTCGGAGGTTTTCCAAGTAAATTCTTGATATGTTATTTCCATAGGTCTATTTGTTCTTCTTGGCTGCCAGCTTTCAGTTTAGCTCTCGCAGTACTCTTCCTTCAACTAACTTCGTTTACCGTCTGCTATGCTATCCTAGAGTGTCTATCCTCAACCAAGTCTCTAATCTTATTGATCTGATTTTGGATGTATTCTATTTGATCTTTTAGGTATACATTAATTCTTTTTGTGCTGCCTTAAGTTTCTGAGTGTTGATAGAAGTTGCATTCCTCCTATTGCAGAGGGATGCGGTTTTCACGACAGCACACTTTTTTCTAACTACTGTTTAAATGAAAAACTGGTAATCTGAATTCTGGTTTGCAGCTGAACTATGAAAAACCAGGTAAAATATTTTTTCCATACTTTTGGAAATATTGCAGCGTTTCAAAACCTAAGTTAGTCTAAGAATGGAAAATAAAATCTCTGCTGAATATTATCTGTGATTCAAATTATATATATATATATATATATATACAATTGCAAATCAATAAATCTATAGCTGAATTTTGTCATGAAATATTTACCATACATTTAATCTGTGATAAATGAAGTGTTAGCTTAAGTGACAAGGAAGTTGGTTATGTTGAAAAATAAATATGTAAATGGCTTAGAATATTGCTATTTATTGTTTGCACACAGTTAAATGGTTTCAAGTATTGCTATTTAACATTAATAATTCAGTTCAATATTAATAATAATCCTTAGTCAAAAATTAAACTGTTCTATTTGACCTGTAGTGAAGGGAAATTTCGTATTTTGGTTTGGCGCGCAAATTTAATTCGACACTTAATTTCACCCAATCAGGATGAACTATTCTATTCAGCCCGGGCCTTTCTTTACGGGCAACAGGAAATTGGGTAAGCTGCCGAACCCACTCTCTTTGGCTGGAGAACGCCGTCCAGTGCAGGCGTCACACTGGCCGTTCTTCAATAACATTCTCTTTAGCTGGACAATGCCGCCCAGTGCAGACGTCTCACTGCGGCTCTAGAATAGCAGCAGCATGGACACACGAGGGAACCCATCTAATTTATGGATTCCTTGCAAGGAATCCCAGTTGAATATAAATTAGATACATTCAACAAGCCTCGCACAGGCACAACTTTATGTCACCCCAAAATTGGCTATGTCAACGCGATGCTTTTATTCCGCAAACGACACACTAGCTATCATTCACCTCTAGGACACTTTAATGGAGACAGCGCATACTCTCCCCAAATACCAGACACGAAACTCACGGTGACATCCAAAGTTCAATTCCTACAACTGCAACATATCTTTTGTTAAACCTACGAACACAATCCCTCACACGTCCGATGACACACGCTGCCATCTCAACTTCTCATAACTCAATTTCGTCTCAATACTCACAACCTTTCACGAGTCTTGCAGCACCAAAAGCAAACCCAATATTCCATGCTGCAAATAAAAACCTATTCATAAAAATATATTTCAACCTTCGGCATCTTATCTTCTTCATCATTCTACCTTTATTTACCCTTAAACTTAGCGAGGAGACTAACAATAATAAGCGAGGAAACAACTCAACGTAAACACACATACGTTACACCATCTTCCTCGCTAAACACAAACAACACTTCCCTCTCGCTAACAACAAAATCTCCGGCTAAAATCATCCTACAGACCCATAAATGAGAACCGAATTGGTACTACCACTTCGGGTCAGAGTGGTCCTGAGAGGAAGGGTAATGATGGGGTACTCCACATCCTGGAGTCTCACTATTGGATAAACAAACCCAGAATACAGTTAAGAATCAAGAAATGTCACATGAGGCGAATGGGTCTAGTGAGTAGGAAGGGTACTCCACTTACACAATCTTATGTTTTGCCAAGAGTATTTTTTCAAGAAGTATTTTATTCAAAAAATCTTTTTTTTAATTGGCACAAACTCATCTAGACAACAGTTTAGATATCAGGATATCATTTCATTTAAATTGCTCAGCTGTGCATGTCTTCATTTAAATTTTTGAATTTAAAAAAATCTAAATTCAAAAAATTTAAAGTTCCAGTCTCAATACTTTTTGAGTCTACATCATAAGAACTTAGCAATAAATTGGAAACATAGCAAATATTATTTTGTTTAACCTCTTGGAATTCCTATCCAACCAAAATGGAAGTGTTCACCTCGACAGCCATTGCTCATATGCTAAAGACGGACTGAAATTCAACCACCTCCACGCACCCATTTCCAGGACGAATACGAAAGAAATAAAAAAGGTCGTAAAAATATTTTCTGATCAATCAGAAACCAAGCTATGCAGCCCTTAGTAACCAATCTGACCCTCCTGTGTGGTATTTAAGACTGACTGATTTAACTCAACATGGAAAAAACATGTCCCTTAAGCAGTTCAACCATCAGTGCTTGTTGGTACATCAAGCTACCAGCGATCTCACCTCACACTTTCCACATGATCTTTCTCAACTACAATTCTTGTATACGACATATTCTCCTAAATAAACGACTACAAACGAGAATAAAAAATCTTTTATTTTATATCCGTAGCCATTGTTGTGCTACTTTTCTTTTCTGTTTGGATCCTTATGACAACTACATTCATGCAAGACTTATCATCACTTGTCAGTACGATAACTCCCACTATAATTGGTTCCAATACTCAAAAGATTCTGTTTGTAGGCCACTACTGACCTCTACACTTAAATTTCAGTTTTAAAAATTTCAACAGAATGTGTACAGTAGCGACTCCAAATTCTTTTTTGGTGGTTTTAATGGCTAAATTGTTGGACTGCAACCTTGAAGCAAGATCGAACTCCAATCTCACTATTACCCTTTTGAACTAATACTTTTGGCAAAGATATAAACCCCCTTTTATCTGCCCCACCTCACAGCTAGGAGTTAAACAGTACCACTTCTTGTAAAAAGATTACTTTGAATTAAATATCCCACAAAAGTTGATGTGCCATTAAACAAAGAAACCAAAGCACATCCTTTCTTGTGTTTATCTAATCAGTGGTGGTGCCGCATTTTATACTAGGCTGCATCAAATCAGAAAATATGTTGGATATCTTGTTAACTTTAGCCATCATTTTCAAGTGACAATGTTGGATAAGCCATATTATTGGAATTCATTAGATTGAACAGCCTTATGTCTTTCGTGTGACATACATTCATTGAAAGCCTTTTCTTTGTACCACAACTTTATCCCCATTTGACACAGACTTCAAGCTCAACTGCCATCCACTCTTCTGTTATAGTCTAACACTAAACAGTACAAAAATAATCAAGTTAAAATTGATTTCACATTCACATTTTTGGACAAAGAGATGATATCATTTCTCCCAATAGGTCACATCAAGGATTATTACTCCATGCTTCTAGTACCCTGTAATCCAGTAATATCTATCACATTACTGTAGGTCCCACTTCCCAGAGTAATATTATGAAAGAGCTAACATTATTTTAAATACTGGGTCAAGAAAACTATCATTTCTTTTGCAGCAACATATTTGCCAACAAATTCAATGGGTACAATGCACTTTTGACCTCCAAATAAAAAGCTTGCTTCCAAATCTTTTGAAGTTGAGTCAAACAACTGTAAAAACTACACCACTTTGAAGGGAAAAAATATACAGCACAATGGTGTTTCTAAGAGAAATTTTGGTTCTCTGATAGTTAAAAAAAATGACCGTTTTACTAAAGTTTTAGAAGTAAAAGTCGTTTTTTTATGGGGAGGGGGAACTGTGTATATCGAAGAGGCACTTTCCCAGGGTATGTCAACACAAAATCCAAAATTTTTAAGTAATGTGAACTAAACTTACATCTCACCTTCACACAGCATATCAGGGCAATTCAAGTTGCTCTCACAACCAAAAGCATTTAATTTTTTTTTTTCAAATTAAATTGAATCAACAAACAGTAGAATTTTTAAAATTAATCATTTATTTTTTTTTTTTTATTCAAAATTGTTTTGGCTTTAATGGCAAAAGAAAAAAAGAAACAACTAATAGAAAAATGTTTCAAAAAAAGTAAAGAAACAATATTACATGATTGGGAATGTGATGATTGTTTTTAGCATTTTATTCAATTTTTATGTTTTGAAAATTTTCAATATTTTCTTTGTACTATCACCAAATGTTTGCTACCTGAGTATTTGCAGATCTATCCAACCAGAAAATAAAGTTTTTCTATTTTTGTCATAAGTTTCTGGAAAAAAATCTAAGACTTTAATTTCATTAGAGATCAACACAGAAAACATCAGTTTGAAAATTTTACACTGACATTTTTTTTTTATCATTACAAAATAATTTATTAAAAAAAAAAAATAAATAAATAAATTCTGGTCCTCTCAAAGTCAGTCAATATTCTAAAAGCAAAATTTCTACCAAATAATTTTTTAATTCACTATAAAAAAAACAAAATTTTTATTCTTAAAAAAGAAAAAAAAAAAAAAAGATGTTTTAATCATTTTTGACTGGGAGAATATTTCTACTTTTTTTCCTCGAGGTCAAATTTTCAGTTTTTTTATTTAAATTCTAATGACAATGGAAATTCCCTTTCCTCTCTTCATTTAGGTTCCTGCTTATTGTTAGACATCATATTGGTGAAATATCTTGTCAGCTTTTCCAAGACAATCATTGTTTTCCCTCCATCTAGGAATTGGCTTGAATAACAATCTGATTTGATACCAAAAAAGTTAAAAAAGCTTCAAAACAAACAAAATTTCTTAAGAAATCCTCAGCAGCTCCAGTCGTTTTTAACTACTTTTAGGAATTGTTGCAAATCATTTACTCATTCTCTAACAGAGTATTATAACCTGGGATTAAAAAAAATGTCATGTTAATCTCATCAACTAATTCCCAAGTCAATAAATACAGAGAAAGAGAAAAAAAAAACTTTAATCATCAATTGTTTCTGAAGACAGCCAAAAGAGTCGGCAGTTATTTTTCAGTTATTGAAATGCAAGTTTTTCTTGTTTTGTTTTTCAGCCTATAATTGTATCACTACAATTATAAGAAAATGTATTTGCAGTATGAAAAAACTATCAGGGCTGTTTTATATTTTGCCTGAAGATCTCATCAGTTTTTGTTGCATCATTCTAAACATGGACAGAAATGAATGACATGGAAAATAAATTGAACTAATTGTGATTGAAAACAATTTGTTCATTAATCTGCAATTTTATTAATCTCATTCATAAATGCTAATTTCTTATTTTTTCTCCCAGGCTTTGAAAAGCACTTAAATAATAAATGGCTCAAGAAATAGAGAAAAATGCCTTCCTAAAAAGAACCAGACTATCAGCAAGAGTGAGACAAAAATGTTGTCACCATCTGAAAATAAATAAACAAAAGTAAATTATAGAAAAAGAAAAAAAAATGACATTTTTTGTAAAATACAAGCAAATATACAACAGTGATAACGATAACATACAGACTATTATAAATATCTGAATAAAGATTTTTTTTTAATAAAAATTTAAATACTATATTTTACATACAAGAAAATGTTGAAAATATAGAATCCATAGATTAGAGATGTGGTAATTTCAGCCTTTTAAACTTTCCACATTGAAAGACTAATTAACATCTTAAACCTAGATTTGAAAACCTGATATTCTAATCCTTTCTTAGAAAAAATAATTTTAAAAAAGTCATTAAATGGTCAGCAAAATTTTTCATTTCTTTTTAATAGTTAAATTCTTTTTTTTTAAATTTAAACTAAAACTTTTAATTTAGAAGTAAAATTGTTTTAAATGTGTCCTTATTTGAAGACAATTTTAATGTGGTGTCTTTAAACATGAAGGCATTCTTCACTTTTGTCATTAGGAAGTGTGAAAGTTAATATTCTGAATTATACAAGCAAAATTCTAAAATAAACACTGTAAAATAATAAGAGACATTTTGATTGACCCACAACACATGATGTAAAATCATTGTACAGTATATTTCACTTTCTCTTTTTTAATCTGAGTAAAATTGAATAATAAATAAATATCAAATCATTAGATAATCAAAACTTTCTAATTTGTTAATCAAATGTTCATTACCAACAAAAGTCTTAGTCATCCAAATTTCTTAAATAGTGAATCATCTATTTATTTATCAATTAATTCATCTTACAGAGTGTTTCATCCAAGAAATTTGAACAACTTAAGGGGTTATATAACATTTACTATTATAATTATGCTTCAGAAACATGCTTAGTGTAACGATTATCATCATGAAAAATGGAAAAGCCAAAATCAAGTCTTAGACAAGACTGTTTGTATCTCACTTCACACTAATGCCCTCAGGAAAGGCATGAATCCATCAGTTACCCTACCCCTCAGCTATGGGTAAATAATAGAACAGACTGGATTCTTTAAGTTTGGTCAGGAAACTAGTCTATGAGAGAAAAAATCTAAAATCAATCCAACTTTATCCTGCTTAACAAATTCACCTGTGGCAAATAGGTTGGATAAACATGTACTATTAAGATTAAACAGACAACATAGCAAGAAATAAAAATCCTATAATAAAGAAAGTAGTTATATGGCTAAATTTGAATAACATCTGCACTTTGGTTTTCAGAAACTATTTTATAAGATGGTGTCTCAGTCAGGCTTACAAATAGGAAATCCAAGTTCAAATCTTGCCAAAAGCTATTTCTTATTTATATTGTTTACTTAATAGGAGAATATAAAAATAACTTTTAACCTTTAAAAAATTTTTTTTTTGGAATTACAATAATCTTTTAGAAACATTTATGACTTGCTAAAATCCCAGATAGACATGAAATAATTAACAAATTTAATCACGCTTTCTCATCTGTAAATTAAATATCTATTATCTATAAAGCATTTCTGTAATTTTCCTCTTTTCCATTCATCTCTTTTTATAGGGGACATATTAGGGGACAATTTAACTTAAAGAGTTATTTTGAATTGATTTCCTTTTTAAAAACAGAAAATTTCAAATCATTTTGTCATTACAGGATTAAAAAAACAAAAACAAAACACACTTTCATGAAGGAAATTTTAAAATTCACTGGAATACATAAACAAAAAGGTTATATTTACCAAAATCAACTCAGCTTTTTGTAAATAACAAAGCTGGTTCTAAGACAGAACTTGTCACCTCAGAGGGAAGAGACAATGTTAAAGCTTTCACACTAGACAAAAGATTATCAAGCCTAAAAAAAAATTAAACAGAAAACAAAATTAGAATTGAAGTATTTAACAACAAAAAAAATTGGACAAATTGTTATTTTTAGCATCAAACATTTTCCAAAGAAATGGATACATTACCCTATTTGATAACATAAGTCACCCCAACAATATTTACATTTGATTTTACAATATTCTCGAGTTAAGTGAGATACAAATAATATTAGTCAACCAAATATATCAACTTTGCATTTCACAAAAATAAGGAGGAGTCTTATATGCAATTAATCAGGGTAATTATGTATTTGTTAAGTTTATATATGCTTACAATTTAACATTACTGTGATTTAAATGGACAACCAAATACCGAGATATTCACACTCACTACCTTTCTTTTCCTTCTTTGAATTCTTCAAAATAGTTGATTAACACTTGATCAGTCCTCACAAATAAATCCCTCCCCATCATTGACTTATGTAGCCATTTTCACTAGCCACAATTCCTTGTTTTCTCTCCCTCCATCACCTCCTCAGTTTCCCTATTGAGCAACACAGTGACATTTTTTCTTTCATTTAAACTACCATTACCCAATAAAAAAAGGTAAGCAATATGTTATAATATAAAGAAATAAATTTTTTTTTAAACTGAAGAATATTTTTAATGTTTATGCACATTTCTTAAACAATTAATATAAAAAAAAGTAGGTGAGAATGGATCATGACTTATTTGTTTTTATTGGAAACCAAGAAAATCTCACCTTTCTTTTTTTTTACCAACTCCCACTTTTCTGCTAAATAAATCTACATATTTTTATCATTTGTCTGTTACAACAAATTAAACAAATCATAACAAATGGTAAGAATTATAAACTTCAATTCAATATATAGATACTAGGTTAGCTTAGATTATTTACTTTAATGGCATATCAACACTTGTGAGTTATTTAATGCCAAATCTCAATATATAAATATTATTTGGGAAGAGGCAATATCAGACCATTGAATTCCTGAATTCATAAGAAGAAACACCTTTAAGTATTGTTGTTATAAAAGGAAAAAAAAAAAAAGGAAAAAAAATCATAGCAATTAAAAAGAAAGAACTCACCATTGTCTCACTTGTGGTTGAAGGTCTGTACTATCAGTTTTAGAATGGTTCTTTAAAACATGGAAATTATCTTCGATGCTTTTTTTCACCTCCAAGAATACAGAATTATTGCCTAAATTATTCAGTGATTGCTAAAATAAAAGAAACAAATTTTTTTATTGATTTTTCTTTAAAAAAAAAAAAAAAAAAAAAAAAAAAAAATTCCATGATTTTATGAGTTTTTTTGCATGTATCAAGTATTCCTATACAATACAAATAATTTGCATACAGTTGTATGGTTTCAAGTATTCCTATCTAATACTAATAATTACATGGTTTCATGTAATTATTTCTATTTAAAAATAACCATTTATTTGCACACAGCTATATGGTTTCAAGAAACTAATGATAATCCTTAGTAAACAATTATAGCTTCAAGTAATAATTATTAATAAAAATAATTTAGTTATATAACTTCAAGTATTCCTATCAAATACAAATAATCTTTAAATAGATATATTTGACCCATAGATAGGACTCTATCAGGTGCTACCATTCCAAGTCAGAGTGGACCTGGGAGTAATGGCAATGAAGGAGTACTCCACACTCCCAAAGCTCCAGGATTAGAGCTTTACTGCAGTTTAGTCAAGCCATGACACTTTTTTTAGAGGTGGTCTATGCCGTTTGCAGGAGAGATACAGTTCACATATTCTAAGTTCTGTTGAAAGTGCAGAAAGAACCTTGAAGATTTGTGTTGTTATCAAGAAACTAATACATGAACTACGACATGATGATTTATTAAACACACTGTCTACATTTTCATTCCCTCGACAACGAAACAAATACCAAAAACACAAACAAAATGAGTAGATAAATTTAGCCTAGAAGAAAATAATAACATCACAAGAACCAAAAATAAAATTACATAAATACATATAAGAGATCTACTTATTTTTAGACCGCAATATTCATATAGACATATGACTGATATTTTCAGATATTTATACTCATTCAATAAATAAGGTAAATTTTGCCAAAAGAGTTGGTAATACAGGGGCCCGACAATATTTTTCGGACACTTTAGTATTCGACTTTCCGAGTACCATAGAGTGGCGAAATTCCTTCAATAAAATAGCATAAACATATAAAGACAATACCTGTAATAAAAATGGAAGAAAATCGATTAGGTAAGGAAAAATATTTAATTTATCGTTTTTTACAAAACACACGCGACATTATTTTTCGGACATCGTTGAAAAACTGTTAAAAGTATGTAATATCACCTTTCTTCTCAATAACTTTTATCAATCTCTCTTCATAATGATCAAACATATGCACAATAACATCTCTACGTGTTTCTATTAGTTGTTTTTTGGCTCCTAGTATTCGTTCACATAGTTGAGCCTCTTTCGTTATTTCAGGTCCATCATAGACAAGTTGTGCAAGCATTTCCCAAACATTTTCTATTAAATTTAGATCTGGGCTTCTTGCAGGCCATTCCAAAGTAGTCATATTCACTTTAGCCATCCATTCTTTCATGAGTTTTGACACATGGATGCTGCAATTGTCTTGCTGTAGAATGAAATCATTCCCCATCTCTCTTCTTATCCTTGGTAGGGTTTTCTCGTCCAGCAACTGTTTGTAGCTTTCACTGTTCTGTCGTCCTTTCAGCCACTCCAACCATATATTTCCATTAGCAAAGATCATACCCCAAACCATAACTCCTCCTCCTCCCATCTGTCGTTTGTTCAGTACAACAGGCTCACCCCTTCTCAACCAAGTACACCATCCATCGGGCCCATCAAACTTGAAACGCTTCTCATCAGTAAATATAACCTTCTTAAAGTCAACATGCTTTGTTAACCACCTTTTAGCACACTCCAGTCTTGCTCCTTTGTGTTTCTTTGTTAGTGTAATTTTTTCTTAGCCTTTGCATACTTCAAACCAATCCTATGCAGGATTCTTTGTACTGTTCGGACGTTTACATTTCTCACATTCACATTTCTCCTTCACTTTTCTTGCTGTAACTTTTTCTCCAGATGTCAAAAGCCGTGTCACAGTCCTCTTCATTCTCCTTCAGTCCTCTTGCCAATTGATCTTTTCCGACCTCTCTTCTTTTTCCGCTCGGAGTTTGTCTTCAGCATGTATTCGACCGTTGATTTTGACAGCTTCAAATCCATGGCGATCCTTCTGATGCTGAGGCCATCTTCCTGCTTCTTTCGTGCCAACAAACGACTTCTTTTGAATGCATTCACCTCATTAAACTTAATTGTTTTGCCAAGAAATGTCTGGACTATTTATGTTGTTAGATTGTCCTATGTTAACATAGTAGTAGGGGTGCCAGTGCCCCAGAACAGTGTACAAGCAGAAAATTTGCATACAGCAACATATACATGAACATAGCTCTTAAAAAAATAGGATTTTTTGTCATGTCCAAAAAATAGTGTCGTGCAAGTTTTCGCAAAAATCACAAAAAACTAAAATTATCAAAGCCAAACTAAAAAAAATGATTACACTAGTAGTGGATTTTCACTCTTCAACTATGTACTTACAATCTCAAAAGTTTTTGGTACTAGTGACCACCTTGAAGTACTTTTTTCAAAGTGTCCGAAAAATATTGTCGGGCCCCTGTAAGAAACACTGTTTTTACTGACTCCTGTGCCTCAAACATTTTCTTTACTGAAGAGTATTTTTCCACTTGATAAACTCTTTTCAACTCAGCCTCATAATGTTTAGCCCATTTGTAACCATTTTTGGGGGGGGGCGACTAAAACATGATTCTCTATATACATTACACATTCTTCAGTAAATTTCATATGGTTTGTATTTCTCAGACACCCAAAATTTGATGACAGACCTCTGTTCAAGGCTAGAGCACTGTTTAATTTTTTGAATAGCCTCAAAATATATTTGGGAAAGAAACACATATAGCCATGAACATTAATTCATTAAACTTTTTTTTTAAATGGAATCCATTACAATAGAAAAACAACACAACATGGTAGACGTAAAACAAACAAGGAACAAAGAGTTAGATGATTAGAAATGAGACAGAGAAAAAGAAGGCAAACTTATTGACACTAACTTATTTTAGTGTTGGTAAGGTCTTTTGAGATCAAATGTCCTAAGTGAATAATTCTTTATTTCTCCCTTGAATTTTTTCTTTTAGTACTTGACAGTCTTATTTTTGGTTGTCTTGAAAGTTTCCTCCTGTCCTTTTTTTTCTGTATATCTTTGTGCCTCATGCAAAACTTTTTGAGACTAAATGTTCTCAGTGAATTCTTCCAAGTTTCTCCTTTACCTTTTCTTCCTTTTCTGATTTTGGTTGTCTTGAAGGCTTCCTCTTCTTCTTCTTCAGCATAAGGGAGTATTCATTCACTGGTTTCATTATACAGTTGATTTGGTCCATTTCAAACACATATATTCTTTAAATATCCCAAAAACATTCAAGTTTCAGTTTTGGATATTAAAAGCAATTCTTTACAAATCTCAAAAACATTCAGTTTTTTATTATTGGATATTAACAGCAATTCTTTATATATCCCAAAAGCTTTTCATCATGATTCATATCAGCTTTTATGAATTTCTGATGACATAAAGATTAAAAGATTAATTTGAAATTAAAATATTATGATGAGAATGAAAGTAACTGACCTGAAAGCAATAAGTTCTCTTTGAACTTGTAAAATTCCTTGGATCAAAGTTATACTAACACTTTTTAGGTTTAACCATTCATTTTTTATATTCAACCACTTAAAGAATGAAGGAATTATACTGTTTAAAGCAGGATTTCTCAAAGTGATCCATAGAGACTCTTGAGGATGAATAAGATTTTCGTCCATAGAGACCCTTGGATTTTGGAAAATTTAGTAACAGAACTTTAACCCTTTTGGTGCTACACATTTGGCTACAAATTTAATGGCTCAAGTGCACTTTTGACCATAAAAAAAATTATTAGAGTTTCACAATCACAATACACTATTAGCGTTGGGCGTTATATTGCACAAGTTTAGTTTATAAGAACATTTTTTTACTTACTGATACTTCTAAAAACAGCTGTTTTATGAAAGTTTTAAAAGTAAAAAGGTATTATTGTTTTAATTTTACGACCTGGGTATATCAAATGAGGCATTTATGGTGGGTATATTGCAATGGACCTAAAATTTAAAAGTAATATGGATGAAAATTACATCTTGTTCTCATACCTTAAGTATATTTAAGCAGCTCAAATTGATCTCTGTACCTAAAAGGATTAAATATTTCAATGAAGTAGACAAAAATGAATATTGGTTTATTCACTTGGAAATTTATAAAGATTGTTTCATCATAAAATCTTTTGTTCCAGCTGATTATTTCATTTCAAAAGGAATACGTATACAACATAGTTTGATGGAATCTAATGGCATTGATAATTTTTGGATTTCTCTGGTATTTTGGTCTTGACATTTCAACCATTATAGGATATTTAATGCCAAATCCGTTTTTCTACATATAAACAGTTCCATTTCAAACAATTCTGTTTAAAGATAAGTACACAGTTTAGTTCTATTTGACCCATAGATAAGACCCTATCAGGTGCTACCATTCTAGGCCAGAGTGGACGTGGGAGCAATGGCAATGAAGGAGTACTCTGCATTCCCCAAAGCTCCAGCATTACTGGAGCCTCACCATCAGATTGTTTAATGTGATATCCAGAACACACTCAGGAAGTCTTGCAGAGATGCACAGCCGGTGTATTCTGCAGCCGCAGCCAACTGGGCCAAACAAATTGTACATGTTGTATGGGTTGTGCATAAATATAAAATATTTGCCTCTTTTTTTTTTTTTTTTTGAGAAGTTTCATGTCTGACTCCTTAAGAAAAAAAAAAATATGTGCCAATGTTCAGAGTCATAGACAGTCAGGTGCAATTTTATTTTCCAAAATTTTCTCTCAAATTAGCAAATATTTGTGAAATAACAGATATTGAAATGGTTCTTATTCTGGTTAATAATAAACTTTGAGAAAGTTTTAAGCTGTGATTCTTCTTAAACTTTTTACTCGATGCTGCATCTCTTGTAACTAAATTAAATGTTCATTTAAATGGAAACACAATAGAAAGGTGGCCACTGAGGAAATCATGAATATTAGGATGAAAGTTTCAGCAGCAAATCACCATGTTCTATGTTCAAAGTGTTTCTTGGTTTGCTACATGGTTAAACACAGATTCCACCATCTGGACAAACTTTGAAAAGCTAGTAAAATGGGCACAACAGTTGCACAAGGCTTGGGATATTTTGCTATAGTTCTCTGTGGATCCCTATGCTTTTATTCACCTCCAGGGGGTCTATATGTACCACTTCTGAGAAGCCCTTATCATTATAATCATCATTGAAGATAAATTGAATACTTACAAAAAGTAGTGAGATCTTGTGTGCCAAATGAAAAATGTTTTGTGTTCTAATGTCTTCTTGAATCTGACAAGCTAAAACATAAATCTGGTTCAAGGCAGCCAAATGGGAGAAATAAACTACAAATAGAAATATTTTTTGAAGTTGATATAAACAAAAATGAAATGAAATCAAATATCAAAAACATATAAAATATAAAAAACGAAAATGAAATCAATTTAAAAATATAAAATATTAAAAACAAAAATGAAATTAAATACCATTATTATTTTGTTTTGAGGCTAGTTTGTTTTTATTTTATGCATTATTCAGACTAATATCCTCATCATTTCAGACAATTGTGCGTGTGTGTGTTTTTTCTACCCTTCCTCACAGATGGCAGCTCCAACCAATCCTTGAATATCGTCTTTCTACCCTTCTACCAATCAAATTCAATTTTCATCTTTATTTAGAAAATCAATTTTATCAACCAACCCTGGAAACAAAACTCAGATTATTCCCAATATGAATTGACCAGTTGGAATTGGGAGATTCTTAACTCTCCACTGCCAGTGTAAGAAAAATGAAGACAAAGAAATTTCTTAAGTGATTGTCATTTTCTTAATTGAAACAACTGAAAACTTACAGACAAAAAAATCATGTTAAAAAAATAAATAAAAAGGTAAATCCAATAAGAAATTTTTAAAACAATTAAAATTCAAGTAAGGGAAATAACTCACGACAAAACCCATAAGAAAAGCTATGAATATTTAAGTTTTATTTTGAAAATTTAATCATTCATTTTTTATTAATCCACTGTGAGTCAATCAGAATAAAACAAATTCTAATTAAGATTAATATTCTAGTGTTCATGAAGTTCGTTTTTTGTTAATGAAAAAATATAAAATTGTATTTTTTGCTAATGTGGTAATTTAAACTTAAAGAGAAAAAAAAAGATTGATATAATTTAAGATTTTCTGGGTTTTTCCGTTTCAACATGTTCTTTTTTTAAACAATTCTTATGAATAATATCAAATTTTCTAATATACAAGACACTTTTCCAAAAAAAATATTGCAGGAAATCACTCAACATCTTATATGACCAAGAATTTGGGTTAGCTAAAGTGATAGCTCCAATATTTGTAAACAGAACTGAAACTACCTCCCACCCCAATATAAAACTGGTTAACTGTACCCAGATTACAAAAGTACAACATCTAGAATTATAAGTATGTATTTACCTAACCCCTCCACCATGAGCAGGATGTGATACAAGGTCAATTTTTAAGCAGAGGACAACAGATTTGAATTCAGAGTTTTCATTCTCCTAGACTGGTTGCCTAACCAAGGTTAAAGAACCCAATCTGCCCTTCTATCTTCACATAACTGAAGAGAATAGTTAGATTCATACCTTTCCTGAGATAATTAGTGCAATGTGAAATGCACACAGCCTCATCCGGGATTTGAATTCAGGTTGCTCGGTTCATTCCCTATGACAATATAATCTTTATACTGTTTACCTCCTTGTTATAAGCAACTATTATCTAAGGCAATTGATATCAATAGCAATAAACACTTTGATAAAATAATACCAGTCACACTGCCTCTCAATGTCAACATGTTTGTTTACACCATTTTGGTAAAAGATCGCTTTTTGTATCAATCTTATGTTTTAATATCTGAAAATATTGACAATGTGTATCATATTACTAAAGAAAGAAAATTATGAAACCTGAAGTTAAGGAATCAAAAAAAAAAAGAAAGGAAAATTAAATGCAGACAATTTTTACAAGGAACATTTCTTTGTCAAGTTCACAAAAAATAAACATAATGGTGTTTAGTCCAGGCTAAAAGCGTAATAAGGCTAACCTAAAGCCAAACCTTTTTTTAGACCTTATTTTTCCAATGCAGGTATCATTGCAGAACGAGTTTAGCAATTGCTTTGAATTTGTAAAATATCAAAGACTTTGTTGTTTGACATTTTCTTGTTTATACTCAATACTTTTGGAAAATTAAAGTGAATAACGGTTTAATTAAAAAGTCTAACAGAAAATTCTATGTCCATGAAATCACAACAATATTTTACATGACTTGATAATTGGTACATATTTTTACCGAGCTTTAACAAAGAATTCTATAATAAAAAACTTACAAAAATAAAGAAAGAATTCTTCACCCACAAACATTTAATGTACTACTTCATTTTCTTTGAGCAGATTAAATAAAAACTAAAAAAATTTACAAAATCCAATAATTATTGTAATCATTCTCAAGCAAAACATCTTAAATTTTCTCCTAAAAGTAAAAATTGATGCAACAATTTGAATCAGAATGACAATCATTTTCATTATAAGAAACCAATAAAATTGATATGAGTGAATGACCTATTGTCACTGTTTGCAGGGCTTTTTTTAGAAGGGGATAAATAACACTGTTCACAACTGAATAATTAGGGAGTTTTATCTTTTAAGTTTAACATAACATAAAATTTTATTTCTACAATGTAATAGAATATTCTGGTGATATAGAAAAATGTAACACAAAATACATAAATGCATCGAACATAAATGATTAAAATTGTGATAAAAAGATTCATATTGTATAAGGATCATAAGGTTTTATGATCACAATACATCAGGGGTCCCCAACTCACACCCTTCAAAGACTATTGATGTGGCTCTACTGCCAACCTTCAAGATTTTCTCTTCACCTTTTCATGTTGACCATAAAGAAGAAGAAGAAGAAGAACCATTTCAACTGCTGATGGAACTCATTGATCTTCAGGATTTAGAGGGTTTCGACTCCAAGTTTCTTGCTTGCCACATCCTCGTTTTCTAGAACCAAGTACTTTCATCTGGACAACTTTATCACTTACACCCACCAAGTCGTGAACATGTTTGGCACTACATATCACTATGAACAGTTGTCCTCAAAAATGAACGATGCTAAGAATGCACTGCATTTGCAACTGTCAAATCATCACTAGTCAGACATGATACATTTGTTGTCAACCTATTCATTTAACTCTGATATTACATCTTTTTATGATTGCAACCAAAATCGCCTCATTAATAAATTGATTGTTACCTCGTGAATTTAGCAGCTTTTCCTGTCCTTTTAAAATTGCAGTTTTAACTTCTTTTGTGGCCCCCAGGCAGATAAGTTTAGGGACCTATATAGCATGAAATTTAGTCATAATTTCAGTCTTTTGTGTTTAATACCATTTTACAAATAGCTTTAACAGATATTGAGCACTATTGCTACTATAAAAACAGCGCAGGGACAACAGTATTATCATTAACACTTTTATTCTACAAGCTCATCCAATAGCATCAATAAAAATCATTAACAAAGGTGAAATTTAGCAAATGAACAACACAGATGATTTATTCATGATCCATTTTGTTGGATGAGCCAATAACAGAAGAATAATTCCAGCTATGTACCACAGATTCTCTGAACAAAACTCCTTAGGTTTTGAATTCAGCGTCTTTCTTTCTTCTAGACTGAGTGTCCTACCAAAGCAAGAGAGTCCAGTTTGGCCAATTTTACCCAAAGCTGAAAGAAAAAAAAAGATGGATAAATGTCTCCTCCCCCCGCCCAAGGAATTACCATAAAATGAGAGACGAATAGCCTCACCCAGAATTTTTTGAATCTCTCTTCACCGAGTCGTTTTATTCTTCAACAATATCACATTTTATATTTGAGGATTATTTTTGAGTTATACATTCTGGCCACAAATTACTTTGTGTTATACAGCTAAATTGTAAACATGAATTATGAATTTTCAATAGATTCCACTCGGACCTTACTTAACAACAATATTTACAAGAGCGTTAAATATTTTTAACAACGTATTAAGACCTCTGTATTTGTCGGCATTGTGCACCACGATACATACCGTCCATATCACATTCCGAATTTGTCAGGCTAAACCCATCCTGATTTGCAATTACAGCAGCTGCCCGAGGATATAAAGATAACAAGTAGCTGTCCTTGGAAAGTAGCCTCTGCAATTTTAAAAACACATTCAGATTATCGTTATTTCATTTTTGACAGAGTTTAGTGTTCAATTCTTAACTTCCTGTTACAATGTTATATTTTTTCTCACTATATTCATCATGGAGATACGATATAGAATTACTCTGTTCCAAATTTGAACATATTCTCTTAAACACAAAGGAAATTACAGTTTCAAACAACCACCATTTTATTTTTTACAAGACTTGTGCAGTAACATTAAAGATTCCTTACAGGAAGACAAGAATTAAATTACAGGAAGACAAGAATTAAATAAAACTGAATAAAAAAAAAAAACAAAAAAAAACAGAAAAGACATCTGTTAAAAAAAAAAAAAATCTTTAACAATGATTTTCAAAGTATTCAAAACTTTCACAATATAATCTAATTTCTCTTCAACCCAATTAAACTAATCCTATTCCTATAGAATTCAGAGATTAACCACCCAACCCCATTAAAACCAAATAAGATATTTTGTGCTAAGATGACCAAAATGTTGATTCCTGATGAGAATGCACATTAGCATTACAATGTACAGCATTGATGTGTGTCTCCTGAATCAAAATAATAAAATCAGAATGAACCATCACACGTGCAAATAAACAGACCAGGTTTTCATTAGTTGCAAAATAATCCCCACCACTATTAAAAAGAAATTAAATCTGAAAACCAAAAAGAACAAAAAAAAAAAAAAGAAAAGATAAGCACTTCAAACCAACTCAAAAAATACTTTTTATATATATAAATTTTTTTGTTGTACGTCCTAAGAGAGAAAGAAATATTTTAAAATGGGTAGGTCCATGAAGAAATTTGTACTTTTTTTAGGATTTATTTATCTATTTTGTTCTTACATACGAGTATATTTCCAGCTTGTTGCTTTCGTTAGAGAACATGTATGGCACAAGACCTTGTTAATAGGGTACTCAATGAAACTTGAACTCACTCATGTTTACAGTTTGAATGGTTTTCAGTTGGTTATGGGTTTTTATGGAGGTCACTCCTCCCTTTTTCTTAAAGTGGGTTTACCTTGGTCTGCTTTACCCTTCATTTGCTTTTGATATTTGATACATTGTATGTGTGTGTGTGTGTATGTGTGTGTGTGTGTGTGTGTGTGTGTGTGTGTGTTGGAGTGATTACAGATTTCACTTAGTTATTTTTTCTGTGAATGTGTGTCTTGAGATCTTTTTTTGTGTATGTGGTAGTGTGATTTGAAATATACTGGTAATTATTTTTTATTCCAATTTTAAGTGTGTGTATATATATATATATATATGTATGCTTGTGTCCATTTGTGTATGTGTAGGATTCATGTTTTATTCAACTTGGGTTTGAATTTATCTATTAATTTCTTTTCCTTTATTTGAAGTAGCATGTAGTCGTTAGTTTGGTATATGGGCATTATTTTAAATTGAATATATCAGGCCATTGGTCTAATGAGTAAAGTGTACACCAATGGTAAGGAAGACCAGGGTTTAATCCCAGGTCAAGTTATACCAAAGACTCTAAAGATGCCACCTTGCTTAACACTCAGCATCATAAGGTAAGGATCAAGGGTAAAGTGGAGCAATCCAGGGATGGAGTAGCACCCTCCCCTACACCTCGGTGTGGTAGCTATTGAAAAGGGAACCTTTATGTCACTCTTGACTAAGGTAAAACTATTTTAAATTACCTTGACCACATTCATATAGGTGTTTTGATACATTTAATTTTTTGTTTCCTTTTATTTTAATATTGCTCCCATGAAGTGATGCCCTTGTATTAAAGGCACGTGTTGACCCTAAGTAAATTTCTTTGCACTTGCTAGATTCAATTATGAAGACTACATTTTTGGAGTTACACCTAAAGTCTTTATTTATTTTGAATTTTGTTTCCAGGTTTTTAAAGGTATAGGATTTACCTTCTATAATTATATCACATATTTTATTATTGTATTTGGTAACCTCTTGTGTTGTGTTTTCTCCAAATGTAGAAGAAGTGAATATTCTTTCAAGATTTTTGGGTTGGCTTTTAATGATTTTTGTTGTCTATTATTTCTTTACTTTTGTCATTTTTTTAAAGTTCTTCTGGGTTTTTTTATTATTTCTTTGAATAGTTCTGGGTTGTTTTTGTTGTAGATTGTGATGTATGCTAGGGGTTTCTCATTGTGCTTTTTCGAGGTCCATAATTCTTTTTGTGGTATTTTTTCTGTTAATTCGGATCCCTTCTTTATTAGTGTTGTTGGGTATCCTCTCTGGTTTAGGGTTGTGTGGAGTTCTTTAAGGTGAGTTTTTCGGAGGTTTTTATCTGTGATTATTTTGTGTATTCCACGTGCTACAGTGTAAGTGATGGATTTTATAGAGATTTTGAGGTGATGGCTTTTGAAGTGGAGGTATTGTGGGGTGTTTGTTGGTTTGTGGTAGATATCTGTGATGATTTGGCCATTTACATTTATTAAAAATGTAAATGACTAAAAATGGTAGGCCTTTTGAGCTGTGTTCTATAATAAATTTTATTTTGGGGTGTAGGTTTTGTAGTAGGTTGTGCAATTCGTTGATGTCTCCTAATGGGCATTTCCAGAATATGAAGCAATCATCCAAATATCTTTTCCATCATTTGGTAAATTCTTCTTTCATATTGTTGCTATATTTTTTACTTATTATTTCATATAGATTTTCTTCTAAATATGCTAGGGTCAAGGTAGCGTATGTTGGCACCATTTTAGTTCCCATAGCTGTTCCGAGTGGGTGTAATGTGTCTGAGTATTTATCTATCCAAAATATGATGATTTGTTTTCCTAATTCATGGGGGATATTGCCGTATAGGTTTGTGACGTGAAATGTGACTATGAGTGTGTTGGGATCAATTTTTTCTGGTATGGAGTTTTAAAAAATCTATGTTGTCCCTAATCAAAAGATTTTTATTTTGTTTAGGGAAGGTTGTAGTAAAATGTCTATTAGTTTGCTAAGTCTGTTAGTTGAGTATGATGGGCCTGCTACAATGGTTCTAAATTTGAGAACACAGGTGTTTGGATTTGTGAATTTAAAATATATATATATATATATATATATAAAGTTAGGATAGCATAGACATATAGTCAAATAGCACTTTGGTCTAATAATCATATAGGTGAGAAATTGTCAGTCACTAAACACCATTGACTCTGCGTATATGTTATCATAAGTTAGATCTACATATGCTCTATCACAGATATTGAACATTTTTTTATTAATAAATATAGCAAATATACACACACACACACAATTATTATGCTTAAAATCTAATGCTAAAAGCATTTTTAATAAGTAAATCTTTACAGTGCTTAATGCATAAAATGCAGAGCAATATCAAACTTTTAAATATTAAACAAAAACTCACACTTTAGAGTTTCATGTTTTCAACCCTCACTTGAGCTAAAAATTCAACATATGACTTTTTCAGCTAAACAATTATATATTCTTTTATACTCTTTTAAATGTACTTTAAAAAAAAGTATAAAAGAGTACATATTTATTCAGTTGAAAAAGTTAGACATGTTGAATACTAGCTCACCTAGGGATTGAAAACATGAAACTTTGAATTGTGAGTTTTTATCCTGTTTTATTTTGAAATCTATATAAAGTAAGATATTTATAGGGGTATATAAAGTTTTTTTGATTCTGAATTCCATAGTTTTCAAGTGAAATTCTTACCTGACAAGGGGAAGTAAGAGGAAGGCACCTTAAAAAATATTCCATCTGATTGGTTATTTCAGTGGCTGGAAAACAAATAAAAAAATTAAACATGAAAACCATTAAAAAAACATCATAATCATTAAATCCTAAAAACATAAAATGTTTGCCTTTGAAAAGAGGATTACCTAACAACAGACAACATAAAATAAAATGATATATGATAACAGAACAATAATAGTTACTGTTTGACTGAGGCTGTCATTAAGGAATACCTCACCCGCCTATAATAAAACTAGATGGTTAAATGATTTTTTTCAATTCACAAAACTTGTATGGTAAAATAAAATTTTGTTTCAGAAAAATACTCATGGGACATAACACTATCATAATATTTGATAATCAACACATATCTCCATCAGGTCTTAACAAATTCTACAATAAAAAACATAAAAATAAAAAAAGAATCAATTTTCCCCACCAATACGCAACATTAAAATGTACAATTTCATTTTTTTTTACCATTTCCTTTATTGCAAAATGTCTGTACATACATTAAATAAAATAAAAAATATTTATAAAACCCAATAATTATTAACATTGTGACCATTTGCAAGAGAAACAATGTCTAAGGAGTTTAAATTTTCTAGTAAAAACATAAGTTGATGCAATAAATTGAATTTAAATAACATTTTCAGTGAATTTTCCAGTTGTTAGAATTAGAATTATATCACCAAAATCATGAAATTTTTGGAGCAAAACAAACAAAATTTTTTTTTAAATATTTAAACACAACGATCAAAAATCAAATCCAACTGTTTAGTTTCTTTTATCAACTTACCTTTATGTTTGAAAGAGCTGCTAACATTGCCATTTTCAATTTTATGCTTAGGAGACTGAAAATAATGATAAGTAGAAAATTATCATGGTAATCTTACAAATGCATCTTATTTGTCTTAGATTACACAGACGATAAGTGATGTACATGTGTTTTTAACGTTCTAATAAAAAACTATTTTATTTTAAAACAGAAATTCTCTTTCTAGGTAGATTTACGATAAATAATATCCCTAATATTTAAGGCTGGTAGAATTATCAATTTCTACCCAAAACAAAACCTTCAGTCTATTTGAATGAATTGCACTAGTTTTGATTTATATAGGTTTAAATCTCACTGATAATATATTTTCAAAAAAATTTTTTTTTAATTATATCATTTTATAAAAAATTACTTTTTCTCAAAATTTTTTCTCAAACAATTTGAATATCTTGAGAAATGTTTGTGCAGGTCTGATGTAACTTGGCAACCAATCAGAGACGCCCTTATTACATTTGCATAAACTCTCCAGTTGGGTCAATCAATTGGCAGTGAGTCACCATAAGTGAATTTGTGCATTGTGCGACCATTGCAGTCACTACAAATAGCCATTTGTCAGCAAAAAAAACTATTTGAAGGATTTTGAAGATGATTCAATGAATGAAACAGAAAAAATTTTGGTACTGATTCTTTAAATTTGGCAGAGAATCCAATGAAAACAATATGTCTAAAACAAAAATAACATATGAAGGTTTAGATTTTTCTAAGACTTTTTCCTACATTTCTGTTTTTACTGCAAAACTAATGGAAAATTAAAATAAAAATGCCATTATTGGTCAAAGGTCACAAAGTTATTTTAATAGTTTTCTTTGAGTGATTCATAAGAATTAGTCATAGATAAGATTTAATCTTTTTATGAGTAATTTGTGTTTTTTTTAAACATTAAACAATTTTGAATAGAATTTTAGTTTAGTTTAAAATCTACCATTAAAAACATGAAATAGAAACAAATGTAATATTTCTATATAAAAAAAATGAATGAAAAAACATTTTAAAATATTTCCACATAAATTTAATGTCATATAAAAAATAATATGATTAAATTCTAAATAATTTGATCTTCCATTTTTGATATGTTAAAAACGCTGCAAATGACATAATAAAATTTGATATATTTAATTTGATATTTTTGATATTGTAAAAACACAGTTAAAAACAATGAACCATTGTTGTTCAGTTATTTTCCTAGGTTCTTCTAAAAGTATTTGAGCACAAGCTAGAGTAATTTTTGACACAATAAGGCCGAGATAAAAGTACACAGCAGTAGATTGCCCTACCATTAGACATTGCCTCTAAAATAGCCAAAGCTTTCTTCCCTCAGCATTTCCTTTGTGAAGTGACTCAGGTGTAGGCCAAAAAAAAAAAAAAAAAAAAAAAACAGCCTTTCTCCTTTAAATCATTTTTTTCTATTATTCAGCTTCTGCACCATCAACTTTGAAAATTAATTTTTCTTTCTAACTATTTAAACTTTAAAATGACTTAGTGCTCCTCCAGCTAAAAGAAAATGAAAATTGAATGAAGAAAGGCAAGTGATTCAAGAAAAGTGGAAATTACAGTATTTTTGCACAATACTGAATAGAAAGATACATTGTCTAATTGGCAACAAGTGAATCACCAGGCGAAAAGAGTACAACTTGAAAAGAAATTATGGAATGAACCATTGATCTTACAATAGATATGAAAACTAAATGGAACTGAAGTTTAATTTGACACAACAATAGATTTGTTTAATGAAAATTCAGAAAAGAAATCTCACTTCTATTACTACAAACTATGAAGTCAGTTGACTGATTGCCATGAGTAGGTTTGGTTTGGTTTGGTTTGGTGGGTTTTATGGCATATCAACCTTTGTAGGTTATTTAATGCCAAATCCATTTTTATGTGAATAATCTGTTCTGTTTAAAACAATTCAGTTAAGCATAAGTACACAGTTTGTCAAAAACATTTCTATTTCAAACTATTCAAGCAGTTATATGTAACAATTCAGTTAATTGTAAATACAGTTTTAATGTCAAAAAACAGTTCTACTTCAAATAATTCAGTTAAGCATAATCACGTAGTTTAAATGTAAGTACGGTTTAATTGTCAAAAACATTTCCATTTCAAGCTATTCAGTTTACTCAAACAATTCATTTTAGCATAAGTATGCTGTTAGTTCTATTCAACCCATAGACAGAGCCCTGTCAGGTGCTACCACTCCGGGCCAGAGTGGACCTGGGGGCAATGGCAATGAAGGGGTACTCCGCATTCCCCAAAGCTCCAGCACTGCTGGAACCTCACCATCAGATTGTTTAGTGTCATATCCAGGACACTCGTTTGGGGGGGGGGGTCTTACCCCTCTGCAGAGGTGCAGTCAATGTATTCTACAGCCCCAGCTGACTGGGCAATACACAGAGTTAAATGTCAAACAGTTTTATGTCAAATAATTCATTCCAGCATAAGTACACAGTTTAGACGTCAAAAACAGTTCTATTTCAAACAATTCAGTTTAGCATAAATACGCAGTTTAAATGCAAAAATCAGTATAGTGAAAGAAGCACGGTTTAGTTCTATTTAACCCATAGATAGGACCCTTATCAGGTGCTACCACTCCGGGCCAGAGTGGACCTGGGAGCGATGGCAATGAAGGGGTACTCCGCATTCCCCAAAGCTCCGCACTGCTGGAACCTCACCATCAGATTGTTTAGTGTCATATCCAGGACACTCGTTGGGGGGGTCTTACCCCTCTGCAGAGAAGCAGTAGGTGTATTCTACAGCCCCAGCTGACTGGGCAATTGCCATGAGTAGGAAATTGTATAGTGAAAGAGATTTAGAATAGTAATACCTTATAAAACAATTGAATGTGTATATCCAGAGAAAGCAGTTTAATTCAAAATCATTTCATTAACCAGAAATACAATCACTAAATGGATTGATGAAATGTCAGGTGATTTAAAACAACGGTTAAAGATTGTATGATTAAGATTTCAACATTTTTCTATTGATGAGACTGTTGACATCACTGGAATAGCACAACTAGCAGTCATTGTCAGGGCATGTGAGAGGGAATTTAATATTTATGAACATCTCATTGAACTTGTCCCCATGCATCACATTACAACAAACCAGAACATCTTTGAGAAAATATCAAACAGGTTCTGCATCTCTAATGGTTTCGATTTGAGTTAACTTCCCTGATTATCTACTGACACTGCTGTCAATATGGTTGGTAGACATAATGATGTTGCTGCCAAGTCACAAACAAAAATAAAAAAAAACAACTTGCATCCCAGGTCATCATTAGCACATTTTCAATGTATTATTCATTAACAAAATTTGTCTGTAAAGATTTAAAAATTGAATCCTCTGCTTAGGTTGGTCACAAAGACGGTGAACTATATCAGAGTCTGTGCTCGTAACCAGCGTCAATTCAGCCAATTGTTGGAAGATGTGGACAATCAGTTCGCTAATGTTTCATTCTATGCAGAAGTCCACTGATCATGTCACAAAGTACTAAAAAGGTTTATTTGTTGAAACAAGAAAAAATTATGTTTTTTTTGGAGATGAAAGGTCAAAATACAGATGAAATAAAAGAAGAAAGTTATCTCCAAGATCTGGCTTTTGCTGTGGATATTACTGCACAATTAACTGATCTTAATTTGAAATTACAAGGTAAAAAGAAAATCATCAATCAATTGTATGATGTAATCAAGTGCTTCATAAGAAAACTAAGTTTATGGATGTCACAGATATCAAATTAAAAGTTACTTCATTTATAATTCCATTGGTTGGCAAATGAGCTAAAGGGTTCACTGAATATCCAATGATGGCCATCACTATTGGATTTCTTCCATCAATTATGGATTATGATGACTTCAACAGTTGTCAAGAGCACAGTTGAATGCCCACATTGTGCTTGATCTCAAACAACCAGAAATCTGCTGCAGGAGTTGGTATGCTCCAGCTAATGATTGCTTGATGGTTATATAACGAGGGAGACAACAACTCTTTCCAACTTTAACAAAATATTTATAAAAGATAACGTGAAAACAGCAATAAAAATTTCAGTCCTTCATAAAAAATTGTTGGGAGTAATGGATGACTATACCTGGCCTTCTAGCTGCTCACACTGGGCATCTCATTAGCGGTTTTTAGTCAATGCATGATCATGGGTTCAAAGAAGTAATTTAGGCAATTCTTAGGTACATTCTGAGCCAAGTGTTTAATTCTGATTCTATCTAAGTGATAACTCTTCTTCAAGTTATTTCAGTAAAGTTGGCTGAAGTCACCTGATCTTATCAGCCCTTTCTCTCCTGTTCTGGTCTCCTGGTTCTGCCTAACATCTCAAAAATGCCTGGTTTAAATAATTCACCCTGAACCGAGTGAAGGTAAATTGACTAAAAAATATCAATTATTCCTTTCTCAACTGCAGTTTTCTATTTTTGTGTAATCATTCAGCCCCTAAGTGGCAATGAGAGGGTTAATCGACCCATCAAAAGCCAACCTACCTAATTTAGCATCTCTGACTGCCACTCACAGCAGCTATCACTTTCTTTCACTCCTACTTCCCTGTTACAACTCTCTTTGGGTGCCATTTGATCTGACGGACCAATTTCTTCCTAGTGACCATATTTTGGTTTTTGCAAACTCATTTTATAAAACAACGCCACCCCTGAAGTGATTAGATTCATATGTTCAAGCCACACATTGTTGTCAAATAACGGTCACATAAAATTGGTTTGGTTTCTTGTTTTTAAAGGCATATCAACATTCTTCAATCAGCTGCTGTGCTTCATGCAGAGACTTTTCAGCAGACTGTCTGGCATCTGTGCCAGACGGTCAATGTTCAATGGTAGATTTGAGGCCGAAAGGCCTTCGGCTTCAGCTGAGCCACCTTCGGGTGGGCGAGCTGCATCACTGTAACCTTTGTATAGCACTGGACCTTGCTGTCCAGTTTAAGCTATAATCAGGCATCCGTGCCTGGACCCAGATTTGGGTCCATGTCCAACTAGGCTCATCGGCCCCACATTGCACTGAGTGGGCCAATGACCAGCATAGTCAAGCAGGGCTCAAGCCTCAGCTCATGCCCGATCTTCCCTCCCCTAATCCCTACTATAATCAACCTTCAGGTCATTGACCATGAATTCCCCAAAACAAAAAAACACATCCCAGCACCTACCAGAAAAAACTTCACAATATCCTCCAACAGCATCTTGACTACCTATATATCTTTACAGATGGCTCTAAAGACAATAACAAAACAGCAGACACAGCTGTTTTAAACAAAATAATCCATAAAAAAGCTCTTCCAATGGAAAGCTATATCTTTACAGCTGAGACCTGTGCAACTAGAGAACCCACTTATCATCAAGCTACTTTGTAGACTAAATATCAAACAAAGAAATCCTTTTTTGCTGGGTTCCAAGCCACCTTGGAGGGAGAGGAAATGATAGAGCAGACGTGGCAGCCAAATCAACATTAGATTTGACCTCCGACAAATACAACATTCTATACACTGATTTAAAACCCAAAATCAACAACTTCATTCATAAAAAATGGCAAGAGCACTGGGATAAAAATATCCATAACAAACTATTCCAGATTAAACCCATTCTGGGAGAATGGAAACTGGCTTTCAGAAAATCAAGAAGAGAACAAGTGGTAATAACAAGATTGCGTATTGGTCACACGAAACTTACGCATTCTTTTTTACTCGGGCAAGAACAGCAACCACAGTGTTCAACATGCCAAACGCCCTGCACTATCAAACATGTTCTCCTTGAAAGTAAAGCATTCAATACCATCAGAAAGCGCTACATCCAAATAAGAAACATGAAGGATTTGTTTGAGAACGTCCATATGGATGACATTCTATCTTTCTTGAAAGAGACAGGGTTATACAAAAAATATAAACTTAGGCACAATTCTAAAAAACACAACCAACCAATCAACCGAGTGCAAATAAACTATTGTTAAATAGTAATACTTGAAACTATTAAATTTATGCTAAGAAAATTAGTTGTGAGAAATCATTCCAACCATTTGGTTATGCAAAAGAATTATTTGATATTAAACTCAGGTTTGATTGAAACACTTGAAACCATTTACTCGTGGGTGAGTAAATGAGCTGTGGCTTGTTAAGTGTGCTATATATAAAATATATTTACAAATCATATATATATATATATGTAAACTAGATTTGGCATTAAATAACCCATAGTGGTCGATATGCCATAAAACACAACCAACTAACCAAGTTTTGTCTGGTGGGAGGCAGAGACAAATATTGGCATATCAACCTTCTTGGGTTATTCAATGCCAAATCCATCCTTCTAGGACAGTTAAATAACCCATAGATGGGAGGATAAGGGGGTTCATACCTTTCCCAAGGGTATTTGTCCAAAAGTGAACATAATAGCAAGACTGGAGTTTGAACTCACTTTGTATAATCCTGCAGTCCAGCACTTTAACCACAACACCATGAAGACACCCCACATAAAATTGGCTTTTATGGCAAATATCAATTCCCACAAACTGATAAAAAATTATTTTCTATATCTTTCTTTTTCATTTTCTCAAAGCACTGGAGGGGCCACCTCAGGTGGTCTTATTCAAATGAAAATCTCGACTGTCCATAAAAGAGGTTCACACTTTTTAATACCTTCTCAAGATGTCTGCTTGACATTCCTTACATCCTATAAAACTCATCTTAAAATAGTCTTTTAAGCACACATATAATGTCACACTTTTTCCTACATGCAAAGAACTAAAAAACACAGCCAATCCTGAGTCAGTACTTAATTTGGCTGAATATGACAGTCACCTGGAATTGTTGTCAAAGGAATTTCAGGAAAGATTTCATAATTTCTCGCCTTTTGAATATCAGTTTGTATTATTTTCAGCTTCATTCACCTTTGATGTTGCCAGGGCAGAAGAAAATCGGTAGATGGAACTATAAAAAATGCAGAGAGCAAAATATCTTGAAGTGGAGATATTTGGTCTCTTTTTTATTCTTTCATGAAAAGTTAAAAAAAACCTTTAGAAAGTTTCCCACAAAGATTACAACAATGTGTGTGTGTGTGTGTGTGTGTGTGTGTGTGTGTGTGTGTGTGTGTGTGTGTGTGTGTGTGAAAAGTTTTTTTTTCCCCCTTCATGAAATTAATCAAAACTTTTCAGAACAAGATAGATTGATGAACACTTGTCATTTCTGATCCAAATCCAAACTGCAGAGACATTTCAGCCAGACATTCCAAAAATTGTCAACAAAATGAGGTATCAAATCTGAGGATAAAATACTCCAAATGATTGAATTGTAACAAATCAATTTTCAGATTTGAACAGTTGTCAGTTTTGTATAATTTTTTTGTTTTATTTAAATTTGAATAAACGACTTCAATTAGTTATAATGTGTGCAAGTCTGTTAATACAATTAGTTGTCATGACAACACTTATGTGATCCATATAGCCCTCAAGAGACCCTCAGTTTGACATGCCGGTTCTAGAATATCTTTAACAAATAGGACACCTGAAAATGACAAACATTTTCAGTGATGCAATTCAAGGAAATCAACAACTGACAGTGCAAAAATTAGAATTGACTGATTGATTTTAATGGCATGTCAACCCATTTAGGATTATCTTATGCCTAGAGGTTACAGAATCACATTCATATCCATATTTCTTGCTGAATTGTTTTTGCACAAAATTATATAATATCAAATATTCCTGTCAATAGCAGTTTACGTCTTTGCTAGACATATGTTGACATCACTTCCCTATCTAATACAAATAATTTGCACAGTCAGTTTTATGGTTTCAAGTATTCTTATCTAATACTAAAAATTTATATACATTTATATGATTTCAAGTAATTATTCCTATCTATTAAAAGTTATTTGTTTGCACACAGTTATATGGTTTCAAGTAACTAATAATAATCCTTAGTAAACAATTATAGCTTCAAGTAACTATTCTTAATATAAATAATTTACATGCAGTTATATGGTATCAAGTATTCCTATCTAATACAATAATTTTCAACCAAATCTATTTGACCCATAGATGGGACCTTAACAGTTGCTACCACTCCAAGTCAAGGTGGACTGGGAGTAATGGCAGTAAAGGAGTACTCTGCACTTCACAGAGCTCCAGAACTGGAGCTTCATCACCAGATGCAGTTTAGTGTCATACCCAGGACACCTCCTTTTGGGGGGGGGGCTTAGCCCCAGCAGGAGATACAATCAGCATATCCTAAGTCCCACAAACAGTGTGGTCATTTTTATGGAAACAAAAACTATCCTAAAACAATAAAGTCCAAAAACTCATGGGCTTAGAAAATAATGATGTCATACAAACCTTGTTGGCCTACATGGTGCATTCAATAAGTTTCCAGACTTTTTTTGTACAGGCATTTAAAATTGTTGTAGACTCTTGAAAATTCAGTATGTTATTGCTATACATCTTATGAGATGACTGACCAATGTTCATGATTTCAGGTTCAAATGAACAGCTATAGCAAGAATTGGAGACTGACCAATTTTTATGATTTCAGGTTCAAATGAACAGCTACAGCAGCAATTGGAATACACCCTGCTAAAGCCTGATTGTCACAGCTGGTGATTTTCAAAAATGCAATCTGGACGTGAGGACACTTTAGAATAACGATATGCAATAAAATTCTGTTTTAAACTTGGAAAAAAAGGCCACAGAAACGTATGGAATGCTTTAGACTGCTTTTCGACCATCTTGCATGAATCGAGCATCAGTTTTTGAGTGGCATAAGAGATTCAAGGAAGACAGAGTCTGTGAGGGATGATGAGAGGTGTGGGAGGAGTAGGGAAATCAATACACCACAGTTGATTGGCCAAAGGGTTAGGGTTACTATGATGAGGTTTTAAGGGAGTTTAGGAAGAGATTCCGTCAGAAGAGGCTAGCACTCTTCAAATCGGGTCAGTGGCATTTCCACCAGGACAATACACCAGTCCACAAATCCATCCTTGTCACAGACTATTTGACCAAGATGGGCATCAAGGCAGTTCCTCAGCCTCCCTATTGTCCAGACCTTGCTCCCTGTAACTTTTGGTTATTCCCTAAACTCAGAGGCTGTTGGTATGAGACAATTGAGGAGACGAAAGAGGCTGTGACGAAGGTCATTGACATGCTCACACAAGAGGACTTCCATTGAGGCCTTCCAGAAGTTGTTGGAATGGTACAACAAGTGCATTGCAGCCGGAGGAGATTACTTCGAAGGGGACTATAGTTTCATGTGTGTACTATCAATAAAAGTGCCCATAGGAAAAAAATCTGGAAACTTATTTAATGATCCTGGTATATTTGAATAAAAAAAATTTAAAGATATTTTACCAGAGCAAGTTCCTTTTGACATAAGAGATCAAGTTCAGCACAAAGGGCAATCAAATCTAATTGGATGGCATCTTCAGAATGAGATGAGCAGAGCAAAGGTTCATTCAATTGGACATCAACTGAAATAAAGTGAGGCGGGGGTTAAAACATGAAAGCAATATGAGGTTTTCTGTCAATGACATATACTTTCTAAAAGTTCTGATATATCTCTTAGTATTCACAACATCATAACTTTAATAACTCATTACTATTTTCCTAGAGAAACAAAGATTGACAGTATGATTATCAGCACAGACTATAAAATCAACACAGCTCAAATTGCAGATTGAGTGATTTTAACAAGATGTCAACCTGTCTAGGGTTATTTTACACCTAGAAGTTAGGGAATCACATTCACTGTACATTCCTATTTACATTTTTTTGTGTTAAGTTTGTTCAGGGGTTTTTGCCCATGCTCCTTTGAAATACAAATAGTTAGCAAAGAAGTCTATTTGACCCATAAATGGGATCCTAACAGGTACTACCACCATGAGTCAGAGTAGACATGGGAGTAATGACTGGATACTCTACAATCCCAGATCTCTAGAACTGGAACCTCACCATCAGATGCAGTTTTGTGTTATACCCTAGAAAACCCTTTCTTTTAGAAATGGGAAGAGGTCTTACCCACTATGCAGGGCTCCAGTCAACATATTCTCAGCACACCCAACAGCACAAAAATTGCAGCTGAGACTGTTTATATTTAGTTTATACAAATGAATTTGCCAAGGCATGAATCCATTTTCTGTTGTCTTGTGCCAATGTAAAAATATATTGTCAGTCATAAACAAGAGAGTGAATAAACAAATTGCTTTAACATCGCTACTTTACGAGCCAGGTAATATTAGCAAAAGCTGTTACTCCTCTTGTTAACCTTGACAGTATCCAATCACTGTATCCTTTAAGCATCCACATTTTCAAGTTCAAGAATATGGTGTTCTCATCAGCAAAACTATTAAAAAACAACATAAACCAACTGAGATCTTTAGGGGTTAACAAATAGGTAAAAAAATTCAGAAACAAAACAACTTAATGGGTGCTAATAAATTTGGCTATCATAATACAAAGTTGTTGAAATTGATAAACTTGCGTGGTTAGCAGGCTAGACGAGCAAATCATTTAGTTCAAGTCTCATTGGGTGCCCTATACATGGGGCCTTGTGCCACAAACAAGACTCCCACACTCATGTATATATCTGTATTCTACAAAACTGACATTCACATAATATAATCCTGTTGCCAAATTGTTTGTGAAGTGTGGAGACGTCTGTACAGATCAACAAATAATTAACAAATCGCTGACTTGACGTACATTTTAATGATTTTAATATCAGATGTACATTCATCCATCGTAAACCAAATTCAATTTAAAATAAATAAATAAATAAATAATGTTTAAAATGATAAAGGAAAAAGCTATAAATCAAAAATATTCAGGTGAAAATCTGCACGGATTTTTTCTTTTTTTTTTTGCCTTTTCCTTTTTTGAAATATTTAAAAGGTTTAAATCAGTGTTATTCATTGTGTAGCTTTGACAAAAATAAAATTTGAATGAATATATCCTAATCTAACTTTTTCTTTTTTTTTTGTTTTCAGTCATTATTTTAACGAGATAAAATATCCAGTGAGAAATACAAATTCTATTTTGTACCAGGCATAAATCCTACAAAATATCAACATTTAATATCTTTCAAGATTTCGCTGATAATATATATATATATATATATATATATATGTATGTATGTATGTATGTATGTATAGTACATGGTATTTATTTACTTAGTAAAGGTTTTATCATTGAACACTGCAAATAATACGCAATTATTTTATTTCAAATTCCGGAAAAATATTTTATTCACTAAATAAGCGGTTGAAGATTTGTATGTAGAACAATAAAGCATGGGGCCACGTGATTACCTTATCGTAAAACGCACTGAAGACAAATAGCAAATTTATTGTTCCCGCCGTTTGTTTTCCTTTCTGTTGTTTTGTTTTTAATGATATTTTTCATGTTTAAATTCATTCAAAACTTTTTGCTAATTTGCCAAGGATGAAACAGAAAACGGAGTCAATGAATAGGTTGATATCTACCTTAACCATTTCCATCTTATAAAAATAATGAATAAATGCAATTTTGCGACGGTGAAGAATTATGTGCAATATGAGACATGGTAAATACAGTTAAAATAAAATTATTCAATTAATAGAAATTAAATACTTCATCCCAGAGAAAAAACTTGGGGTGTTTTTTTTATCATTATTTTGCTCTTAGAAGGGTTATTTTTATATTTATTGTTGGGGGGGGGAGAGAAAGTCAGCATATTAAATCCTAAACAAAGCTTTAACATCAATAGAAGTTTTCATATTCTTTAAGTTGAAAATTAAACTTCAAGTTAAAAAGAAAAAGATTTTAAAATATTAAAAATACTAAAACTCTCCGCTGAAAAAAATAAATTCTTCATTCATTAATAATCGACGATAGAAACAAGGAAAATATAATCTTTATGGAAAGTAAATATAACTAAGGTGGTTTTCTGTTGTTGTTTTGTTTTGTTTTGTTTTTCGTTGTTTTTTTTTTTTTGTTTTTTTCATTTAGATTTCAAAATATATTTAGAATAAGCAACTACACTTACCTTTAAAACTGTTATCGTAGCAAAATGGTTTAACAAGAGCCGGTGTAGCCGAGATCGACATGATGCCGTCTAATTAGACGTTTTTGGGGTTTTTTGGTATTTTTTTACTTCTTAATTAGGAAAACACGCTTACAAAGGGAGATAATCAGGAATTTTAAAGTTTCAATTTCCGATGGTCATTCTCCTAAAATGGTAAATGCTGGAAACGTGAAAACAGTTTCTCTTAAAAAATTACGAAGGATATAATTGAAGAGATTAAACACAAGGGTTCGACTTTCCCTTTGATTAAACAAAGATAGATCCCAGATAAAAGAGATTTTTATCTTAATTTTTTACAAGAATTCTATACAATCAAACTTTATTTGATTAAATCTTCACATAGATTTATTTCAATAATCATTTAAAAGATAACTTACAATTTGATATATTTAGTAACAATTATAATATTCTTATAATTGCTCAAGTATTTATTTCTAGCAACCAGTACATTTAAGTACTTGTAAAATCTGTACTTCCATGTTCTAAATCTCAACCTTTTATTAATTATTTGTTTTAGTATTTAGTATTTTGCTATTTTCATAAAGCCACAGAGGCACACACACACAGCATAACGGTTATTGCTGGCTAACTTCAATTCCAGGACAAAGTTATTTGCATTTCACTTTGCAAAAATTATCTTGAGAAAAGCATGAATCCATTTGTTCTTCTTCATCCCACCCAGCTCTGAGTAAATAGTAGGACAAACTGAGTTCTTTAGCTTTGGTCTGGCAACTAACCTAAGAGAAGGAAAATTCTGAATTCAAACCAGCTGTACTCTGATCAAAAATTGACTTTTTGTCACATTCTGCTTGTGGCAGAGGGGTTGGGTAAATACACATTTGAAGTACTAACACACATTAAGTTACCCACGAAAAAAAAATTGATTTTAAATGCAGAATTTTCCTAATAACTCCATAGCCATCAGGTGACGGTGTGTTCTCCAGATGGGTGAAAAAACCTGAACCTTATGCCACTGATAGTGAAGACTAGGGTTATTTTGGGCCTAGCCAATGAGTACATGCATTGCTCCTGTCATAAAATGGTCCATATCAAAACTGATCCTGAAGGAGGGCAATTACATAAAGAACTCCACCAACTTTTTTTGTGGGGTGGGGACCAAAGTATGTTTCCATATCTATACCTCAGTGTTTTCATCTTCAAGCTGGACAAAAAAAAAAGCAAGATATGTCTGCTCCTAGGGATTCTAACCTCCAGAGCACCACCTCCCCATCTGACCAACCAGGAATAATCTGATGTCTTCATGACACTGATTGTGAATAGCAATCTTTGTCCTCACCTACATGTACATGCATGGGTCCCCTAAATTAAACAGACCATGTGTCACACATTGCCACCCTGGGGAGATAATCAATAATCAAATTCTCTCCACACACATCAATTTGATTCTAATAAAACTTTTGAAATCAAGTTTATGAAACGGTTGCAGACATTCTGACTTTTTTGTTCTTAGCTAAGGGAGAAGATCTGATATTGGAAAACCTGGAACATTCAATAAACTCAGTCTTAGGACATTGCTAAGGATGTTTCTCAGTGAATCTAGATGTATTCAATGAAATGGAAATATAAAAATAGAAAGAAGAATTTAGTATTAAGATCATTAACATTTGTGCTACTGAGAAAGCTGAAATTTTAAGTTTCTAATTCAAATAAAAATTTAATTATTAATTATAACCATGAATGATTTTTTTAGAAATAACAATTTATATTTGATTCTTTTTTTTAATTTATGCTTTTAGAAACTTAAAACAAATTTTTGTAGCAAGAAACACCAAAATCATCATAGTATCCATATTTCTTAATTGATTTTCCACCAGAAGTCTTCTTGAAATCCTATCAAAATGGTCAGAGAAACAACAACTTAGACAGGAGAAACCTGCTAAAAATTCAGTTTTAAACAAGCAAAAGAGGATTGTGTAGATTTGTTGTCTATCTTTTAATTTCACAGACTACCTGTCTGAAATGCTGTCAAGAATTCTACAGTTCTTTGGCAGACTAAAAAGGCATTTTCAACATGAGAGCAACAAAATTTTTCACACAAGTAAACTGCCAGATTAACTTTTCAGAAAAAAAAAAATTCTAACCTGTGTGTAACTCTTAACATTTGTATATAAGCATTTTTTTTTTCTTGAGGAGTCAACCGTGAAACTCCTCCAAAAAAAGAGGCAAATCTTTTATATTTATGTACAACTCCTACATGTACAAGTTGTTTTGAAAATACCAGAGAAATCCAAAAATTATCAATGCCATTAGATTCCATCAAACTATGTTGTATACGTATTCCTTTTGAAATGAAATAATCAGCTGGAACAAAAGATTTTATGATGAAACAATCTTTATAAATTTCCAATTTGTCTGCTTCATTGAAATATTTAATCCTTTTAGGTACAGAGATCAATTTGAGTTGCTTAAATATACTTAAGGTATGAGAACAAGATGTAATTTTCATCCATATTACTTTTAAATTTTAGGTCCATTGCAATATACCCACCATAAATGCCTCATTTGATATACCCAGGTCGTAAAATTAAAACAATAATACCTTTTTACTTTTAAAACTTTCATAAAACAGCTGTTTTTAGAAGTATCAGTAAGTAAAAAAATGTTCTTATAAACTAAATTTGTGCAATATAACACCCAACACTAATAGTGTATTGTAATTGTGAAACTAATAATTTTCTTTATTTTAGTTTTTTTTATGGTCAAAAGTGCACTTGAGCCATTAAATTTGTAGCCAAATGTGTAGCACCAAAAGGGTTAAACTTCTGTTACTAAGCTTTCAAAAATGCACTTTTCAATTTTCACAAGTCTGATAGTAATAGTGATTGTCAATTTCATAGAAAATGGGAGGTTCTAGGTTCAGTCCTGAGTATATCAATTAAATATTAGGGCAACAAAGTCACTGCCCTTCAATTTACAAATTAAATCAAGACAAATACTTTATTTATATCAGCTTTTATGAATTTCTGTTGATATTAAGTCTTCCTAAAGGTTAATTTGAAATAAAAATATCAAATGTTATGAGAATGAAAGAAATAGTTTCTCTTTAAACATGTGAAATTCCTTTGAATATGTACATAGACTACTTAGAGATCAAAAATCAGGTTGGGTAAATATATATACATATTTCATTAAATTTCCATGTGGTGAAAGAGTCTAGTGGAAGGCATCATAGAGATATTGATCATATGATCTGCCCATATTAGCTGGATGTTGAATCTGGAATAAATTGAAACACATTCTCAAAGTTTATCATTAATCAGAATAAGAACCATTTCAATTCCGTTACATTATTTCACTAATTTTGCCAACTTGAGAGAAAATAAAATTACAACAGCCTAAATGCATTTCAATTTATTCCAGATTCAATATCCAGCTAATATAGGCAGATCATACGATCAATATGTGCATAAGGTTCCAAAATAAGGATTGTATCAATCATACTCAGACCCCATATCAATGTTATATATCCTCCTTGGGCACCAACATAGGCCTGCACTTTTGCATGCCTAAAATCATACATTTACCAACTACCATCAGGCCTCTTACACCTGTTGACATAACAGCTGTAGATGAGCAACTCAACCAGTCAGGCACCATCCCATTCATGTTTGTTCCATGTCCAATAGAATGCAAACTTTATCCAGCAAGAACCACACACATTATTTTCCTGGGGTAGACTTAACATAATTGTTATTGTCATAAGAAATGGAATTGTTGACCTGAGTTCAAATCATAAATGAGGCTGTGTTTCAGTTTGCATTAATGTCCTTGGCAGGCATGAATCCATTTGTTGCTTTCTCTTGCTATGAGTAAATAGTGGGGCAGACTGGGTTCTTAAGCCTTGGTAAAGCAACCAATCTAGAAGAAGGAAAACCAAAAATTCAAACCAGCTGTACTTGGCTTAAAACAATTCACCTGATACCACTTTCTGTCCATGGTGGAGGGATTGGTTAAAAACATACACATTACCTTCCTGTTGCAGGAATGACAGCAAAATGGTTGAGCAAAGTTCTTGATGTACCTGGGGCTGGTCAATGTTTCCTCTACAAATACCAAAGATGAGTGAGAACTGTAACTTATAGCACCCTACACTATTATGCCTGGGGTTGGGTTGGTACAACCTGAGGCTATATATATATTGGCATGATGGTTAAAGTGTTCGCAAATGGCCCAGGAGACCTGGGTTCAATCCCAGGTCGAGTCATACTGAAGACTCAAAAAATGGTACTTGATGCCTCCTTGCTTAAAACTCAGCATTATAAGTAATGGATCAAGAGTAAAGTAGAGCACTCCAGGGAAAGGAGTAGTGCCCTCCCCTATACCGCGGTGTAGTAGCTATCAAAAAAGGAGCCTTCAGGTCGCCCTCAACTACCATCACCAACTTTACTTTTATATATATATATATATATATATATAGACACACGCACACACTCTGGATGGTGTTAAGCCCCAGGTCTACATGAAACAGAAATGACCCAAACCTGTTATCACTGAACAAAGCATCATTCAATCCTCCAAGGGAAGTTTTTGCAATACCATTGGAAACCTGAACAACAGTGTTGTGGCTCAAGTAGAAGTCTGGCAAAAGAACAAATGCTCTTAATCCAGATACAAGTCAATAATTTCCAACAGTCCATGTTGAAACTCTGGAAAGCAGATTTACTCTGATATGTACTGTGGATACTTCTACTCTTACAATAGATTGATCATGTCTACCATCCAAAGCCTTGGTCTATATGGCTAGAAGAATGTTTAATTGATCACCATTGCCAACATAAAAAAATAACATGTACAACAATTCTCCAAAATGACCATTCAGCTTCTCAAATGTTTATAACCTGACCCATCTCAAATAGCTCTAACAGAACAAAAAGAGCTTGTATAATCTCTATGACATCTTCCACTAGACTCTTTCACCACACGGAAATTTATTGCTATATATATATATATATATATATATATATATATATATATATATTTACCCACCCCTTCTGCACAAGCAGGCTATGACAAAAGGTGAATTTTATAAGCAGATAGGTTTGAATTTAGAGTTTTCCTTCTCCTAGAATGGTTACCATACCAAGGTTAGAGTCCAGTCTGCTCTACTTACCCATAGCTAGAGGGAAAAACATTGGATTCATACCTTTCAAAAAGGTATTAACGCTATGTGAAAATGCCAACAGCCTAGTCCAGGTTTTGAACTCTGGTCACCAAGTTCGTTTCCTACACCAATAACAATTACACTATGAGCACCTCACAATTCAATGCACTATATGTAACCATTTAAAGCTCAGAGGTAGATGTGCATTGGTATTAATGTTATTACATCACTAGTTGGCTGAAGACTGAATATCTATTACACCTAAGCATGCAAATATTGTAACTGGGTCAAAATTGGCAGCATCCTTCAGAATATTGTAATTTAAGTTCATACACTTAAGAGATTTATTGATTTAAACACTTATTTTTTGTATGAAGTGTTAGTCCTAAACGAACAATAATCTTATGAATTTATTCCACATTTCCAGCTTAAAGAATTCACAATAAACCTAAACTCATCGTCATGTTTAAATGTAAATACTTATTTTAGCAAGACAAACATTTAATTTTTTTCCCCATTTTGAAATTTATACATTTAAATTCTGTATAAGTTATGTTCTTGCAGCAACTTAGCTTCCAACCGATAACTGTTTACTGTAGAAAAACCTATCCCCCCCCCTCACCATGAGAAACAAAAGATCTTTTTTTCTATTAAAACTTCCCCTGATTCCACTAAATATGCATATTAAATTTGATCAAAACATTTGGTCATCTGTAAACAAAGGATAAATGCTCCAGAGTTATTAATATAAGTTTCTTCGAAACGATGTCAAATTTCTTTTAACAAGTCACATGTATAATGTGATAATAAAGAAAATATTTGAAAAAAAAAAAAAAAAAAGAGCAAAGAAACAAAAGATAGATGATATTTCTTTTTATTATCCTCATTTAAACAAAAAGCATGATAGAAATTGCCATGACAACCGTAATATCTATGACATCTACTTTGATCTAGCTTGGGTGGACAGAATTTGAAGAAGAAAAAAAAGAAAAAAGAAAGTGTGGCACAAGAAAAAGAGGAGCAGCAGCAGCAATAGCAAAAGGAGGGTTCAAGAGAAAACAAAGAAAAAAGGAAATTCCACCGTTTCTGGCTGGAGGAGATCAAGCAAAAACAGTACAGATCCAGCCCAACCTTCATACAAACTAAATGGAGAGTCAGGGGTTCGGGATCCGTTTTGAAACTCAGAGCTAAACAAAAATTCAGCAAAACACTGGGCCCTGTGAAGGTACTTGCTGTCATTGGTAAGGCGATATAACAGCAGGAAGACATAGCCAGAGCCAGCAACACCGTGACAAAGACCAGGACCTTTCTTCAGCAGACCAGCCTGCCATGTGAGTTCACCACACCTGATACAAGCCTGAAGATATTTCTCATCCTTCCACATTCTGTAGGCACGTGCAAATGTATAGATAACACCTGAAAAAAAAAAAAAAAAAAAAAAAAAAAAAAAAAAAAAAAGCGTTTGATAATAAAGCATATCATTTATAAAGGCTGAAAAGTTTATTCTTGTTGACTCGTTAAACAAATATGCGATTTACATAAAGCTATTTTATTGTAAAACAGTGTAGAAAAAGCTTATCATAGAACATTAAGTTAATTCTACTTATCTGCCAAATTGAATGTACAATACGACAATGAATATAAAAACAGTTCATGATGTAGATTTCTTTTTTATGCTGAAATCAGAAAAACTGGCTTAAAATCAAAGTCTATTTGAATTATCTTATAAGATGAGAACATGAGTGAGGAACTTGCAGCTAGCCTGCAACAAGTATGGCTTTCCATGGCTTTCATAAAAAAATTACTCAAAAATACTTATAAAAGTTACCTAGAAAAAACAAAAAAAAGCTCATTAAAAGGTTAGTAAATTTTTTCATTTCTTTTTAATTGTTTATATTAATCAAATTTGGACTGTAATTAACTAAGGGTTTTAACTTTAAATTTTGCTATAAACAAAAACTTTATATGTGCAGACACTGAATTTTAATGTGGCCTTTAAATATGAAATACTTCCTAAAGTATAGTGTTGAGTAAATGAGTCATTAAAAATCAAACTGCCTGTTGGACAGGGCTTGAAATATGCTGACTTCTTGCAAAAGGGGGTGTCGTTAAGAGGACACTAAACTGCATCTGTAAAAAATATGATAATGTCATGCACTGAGCTGGAAACATAATTTATTGAAATGTCATAGAACCATTCCAAGGTCACCTGTTGACAGGTGACACAATGTAAACAAGGATGTTCGTGAAGAAAATTTCTGGGACTCATTTGTATCTGGATAGAGAATGTATGTATCACATTTCTATAGAATTTTTTGAACATCAAAATAAAATTAAGGCAAATTTCCATGAGTGGGTTATTCTACACAAGCATTAGAACATCCACTGAGAATCAAACTCTTAATTATCTAGCTTTGGTTTGGTTGTATTTTATGGCATATCAACCCTCAGAGGTTATCTAATGCCAAATCTTGTTTATATGAATATATGATTTATAAGCAAATAGTTTGTAAGTAACATTTTTTTTTTAAATGAGTCAAAGCTTATTTGTTTGCAATGGTTCAATGGTTTCAATTATTATTATCCAACACAAATGATTTTATTTGATATTAATCATTTGTTTGCACACAGTTCAATGGTATCAGGTATGGTAAATGACTAAATATTTCTTCTTGAACTCAAAGATGAACCCTAACAGGTACTACTATTCTGAGTCAGAGTGGACCTGGGAGTAATGGCAATGAAGGAATATTCCACATCCCTCAAAACTCCAGAACTGGAACTTCACCATCAGATGGTCTAGTGTCAAATTTAGGACACTCATTGACTGGGAGTCTAACCCCTCTACAAAGATGCAGTCGATGTATTCTACAGCCTTCAGCTAATTGGACTTGCAGACTAGCTTAGCTTACTAACAAGTGAGTAACGGCAGGAACTGAATTGTGTATATATTGGAGAGTCCCAATGGATTTCAAATGACATCTTCCCTTAAATCAAGCCACCTTGTCAGCAGAGCTTAGTATTCCCTGCAGAGAAGTAAAACACCCACACCAAAAAAGGGCTGGTGTCCTGGGTATGGCACTAAATTTCACTGGATGGTCAAGCTCCAATTCTATAGCACTGAGTTAGAGTGTGGAGTACTTATTCACTGCTATTACTCCCAAGTCCACTCTGTTGGGGTCTCATCTATCGGTCAAATAGATCTGTTTGAAAAGTATTTGTTTCAAGATTAGGTACTTGAAGCTATAATTGTTTAATACGGATTATTATTAGCTACTTGAAACCATATAACTGTGGACACACAAATGACTATTATTGAATAGAAATAATTACTCAAAACCATCTGATTGTGTATAAATTATAAGTATTAGGAATATTTGAAAGCATAGAATTGTGTGCAAATTATTTGGATTAAAAAAGAATATTTGATATTATAGAATTGTGTGCAAAATAACTTTGAAGAAACAACTAAACAAAAAATGGAATTATAAATGTACATGATTCCTTAACCTTTAGGCATCAAATAAGATGAGTTGACATGCCATTAAAATTAATCAATCAAAATTAAAATGGTAGAGTAATATTAAGTTGAAAGTGAAATTATTTACAATTTTGCAATTAGTTAAGGAAATTTATCCAGAGTAAAACTATTTCCTATTAAAAAAAAATCAGCATAAAGTCAAAAGTTTCTTCTCATGATTTGGGCTAATGAGGTTAGTCATAACTAATTCACCTGCAAAGTAAACACTCATCTCAAAACAAAACAAAAAAAAAAAAGAAAAAGTAAAATGTCCTTGAGAAAAGGATGAATCCATCAGTCCCACCCCACCCCCAATCTATAGGTAAACAGTCAAGCAGACTGAGTTCTTTGGTTAGGTAACCAGTTGACAAGGAAAAAAATCTGAATTCAAACCAACTTTACTCAACTTAAAAACTGACTTTATCACACATCCTGTCCATGGTGGAGAGGTTGGGTAAATATATACAAAAATAATCTTATTTCTGATTTGTTATTATAAATATCAACCAAAATATATTAGCATTCATGATTTGTCTTAAAGAAAAAATTCAATATTTGCTTTCAATAAAGAAATAGGAGAATCGTCAGTTTCAGTTTTATTGAAGAATAATCATTTCTAGATTCATTCAATAACAAAGTTCAAATCTACCAAACAGTTAAAGCATCATTTTGATGTTAGACAGAAAATGCCAAACAAAACTGCTTCATCAATATGTTGGGGAATAAAAATCCTCCTGTGAAATACTTGTTAAAATTGCCACATCCACAAAGTGGAATTAACCACAAATAAAAGGAGACCAGTACAAAAGAACAATTGGAGAGAAAGAGAGAGAGTTGGACGAACAAAATAAAAAAGATGGAAAAAGAGTAAGGCTTAATAAACAATCTATTTTTCCTGAAAATTTTTTTTCAATTGTAAAAGTGACTGTGACTTCATCCAATTTGTTCTTCATTACAGAATCTTTGTTCCTACCTGTTTATATAGTTTGTACATACTGAAACATATTAAAGGGAGAAAACTGCAGCAAGACTTTTGACATCGGTTAAAGCAGGGGTTTTCTTAAAGAAGTCCTTATTGACTCCTTGGGGTAAATAGAATTTTGGAAGGGTGAATAAAAGCAGGTGTTCACAAAGAGTGAATTTACTAGTTTGCAATTATAAATCCCTTCCTAACAGAAGAACAAAAATTCCTGGATCATGTAGACTAGTTACCAGATATTGTACACCTAACAGAATTGAGCCTGATGACCACTTGTGATGTATCATTCACATACAACCTGTTCAAAACATACAGGTTATTCAAATGAATCTGCAATGCTGAAGTGAAAAGTAAAAATTTAAACACCTTTTTTTATAATTATTCAATTATTTTCATTAATTTATTTGGAGGTGAATGAAAATTTGGCTACAAAGGGTGCATATCAAGTAAAACATTTAAGAAGGTCTGGTTTAATATGCAGACTCAAATGTAATTTTTCAGCATCATCATCATCAGTCCCATATGTTGGTTTAATCATGGGAGTGCTACTCATGCAGCAATAACCTGGAAGATCCCATCCTTCTCCAGGTCTGGATTTTTCATTCTCCTAGACCAATTGTCATGTCAAGAGTCAGTTTACTATAAAAATTACCCAAAGCTGGAGAGAGAATAATTGGATTTATACCTTTGACAAGGTTGGTTGGTAGTTCGGATTTTATGACATATCAACCTTAGTAGGTTATTTAATGCCAAATCCATTTTTATACAAATAATCAGTTCTATTTCAAACAATTCACTTTAGCATGAGTACATAGTTTAATTGTCAAAAACATTTCTATTTCAAGCTATTCAGTTTAGTCAAACAGTTCTAATTCAAACAATTCAGTTTAGTATAAGTTTACACAGTTAAATGTCAAAACAGTTCTATTTTAAAAAATTCAGTTTAGCATAAGTATGCAGTTTAGTTCTATTTGACCCATAGATCAGGCCCTATCAGGTGCTACAACTCCAAACCAGAGAAGACCCGGGAGCGATGGCAATGAAGTGTGCTCTGCATTCCCCAAAGCCCCAGCATTACTGGAACCTCACCATCAGATTGTTTAATGTCATATGCAGGACACTTGGGGGGTCTTACCCTTCTGCAGAGAAGCAGTCTGTGTATTCTACAGCTCCAGCCGACTGGGCAACTTTGACAAGGGTATCTCATCATGTGAAATGAAAATAGCCTCATTCAAGATTGAACTTGAGTAGCTGAGTCCACTTCCTATGATGATAACCATTATGCCAAGAGCGCCTTCGACTTTTTCAGCAAATAAACATAAAAAGTAGATTTTTATTGCTTTTATGAACTTATTACAAAGACCAAATTTCTATTGATAATTTTTCAGACAACCAATAGATGAAATGAATTTCATTCTATCTCTTGATTACAATCCTTAGTTTTTAGTCTTTGATAACATTTATATTGAAATTAGCACAAGAGACAATCTATCAATATGTTGTCCTAAATGTACCTTTTTTTCAAAAGCTTCAAGAAATTTTGTGAGATGATCACTTTCTGGATAATAGCTTCCAAATTTTATGTTGGCACATTGCTACTCTCTACTTAATGTAATAAGAATTTTTAATTATAATCAATTTCATATTTTTGATACCCTAATTACAACCCCTGGCAGTGATTCCATAATTTGTTTCTTTACTTTATGTTGAAAAAAATTTCAATTATTAATTAAGATAAATTATTTTAATCAACTCAAGGTATGTTCCATAAAGTTTTGTCTCAGGTTTATTCTTCATAGATTAAAAATAATGAAAGAAATATTTTTTAAAAGTGGCCAGTCAATATTTTTGCAAGGCATTGTATAAGTCTGGTATGACAATTCTTCAGGCAAACACTTTCGAGGGAGAATTCTTCAGGATAGCCTGAGATAAAAATTCTTCAAGTAATTTCAATATCAAAGTGGAAAAATCTCTGAACATTCTTAAAATATTAATGATAAAAGAAGAAATCTTCAAAAAGATAGACTATTTCTAAAGACGTTTCTAAGAGGTGATTCTGGGAAAATCTTACCAGGAGCCCCATGGCACCAATGAACCAATTCTTCAGAGACTGGTCGTTTCAGTCCCATGTTCACTTCATCCATAGCAGGGGCATAGTTCCAGTTGGGTTGTTCCAAGCTCAACATGAAATCAACAGCTGCACGGACATCTGCTTCGGCACTTGGATTGGCTTTGAGAAATTCAGGAATGCACAGCAAAGACAATAAAATTGAGGAAAGACCATGAGCAGCACCTGAAAAAACAATTAGAAAACACATGAAAAAAATAAAAATGACAAAATTATTATTGACAAACATTTAAAGAAATCAATAGAATTAATAAGTCTTACATTTGTTCTTTAAATTAAAAGTTAAATTTATAATTTCATAAATCTAACTTTTAATTCAAATAATTTTTAATTTAAGAAATAAAGAACTGACTATTGAGGGAGTAAAATTATATCATGAAGATTAATAAATCCATAGCCTGACACAGTTATTAACTAAATTTTGACCAGATATTTTCACTGTATAATGTTCAATTTATATGATTACAATTCATCACTGAATTAAGAGCATTGACAAAAAAATTTATGTCGCAAAATAAATATTTTTAATAAAATAAAGTAAATGGTTTTGTATTGGGTTTTTTTTTTTTTCAGTTTTAGGCTATAGACTAACTGATGTATTTTTATATATATATATATATATATATATATATATATATTTGAAAATATTTTGTTCCCTCTATTCAAAAAGAAAAAAATTTTTCAAATCTTAAATGAAAATGAATATCATCTTCATAGAAGTTTAAAGTAGGGATTAGAGGAATTTTAAAAACTAATAATTTTATGAGATTTTAATTCAAGAATAAGATTGGAATGGTATAGAGTCCGAGAAAAAATACTTACCAAGATATTCTGTTCCATGGTAGGCATACATTAATGGAGAAATGGATTTATTTTTTGCAGCATATTCTTTTCCTGACTGTATTATTGATTGACATATGCTGATATTGTGCGTAATAACCTTATAAAGAACAAAAAAGGAAATATATTTATGAAGGCAACAAATAATTAGTCTTATGACTTGTTTTTATGAGATGGTATCTTTTAAGTACATATATAATTCCTTCAAGATTTTTATTGATATTTAAGAAGAGAAAATAAAGGATGGTCTTTTTATTAAAAGTTTCTTAAGAGAAAGCCATTTCTTATAATTTAGTAGTTAAAAGAAATCCAGATCAAAAGCTAATGTCATAAAGGAACCTTAAATAAAATGATAGAAATCAATAAAGACTAAAAAAGAAAAGTCATTACATACAGGAATTTCTAGGTCATAACATTTTTTTTTAAATCTATTTAAATTCAGTGAACTTCAAAATTAACTGTTGTCTTGAAATAATTCTTCAAAGTAATTTTTTTTCAAATAGTCAGGAAAATAATGGAGATTTATGCAGAATTCTATGAAAATCAAAGAAGAAAACTTTCAAAATGAATCCATAAAATTTTATTTACCCCTCTACCACCCTCTACCTACATTACAGAGTTTATTTCCCCCCATTTTTCTTAATTGTTGTCCTAGTTTAACTGTGAACAGGGAGGACCGAAACTGGTAAGTTGCTCAATTTTATCTTTTAATATGAATAAATTTGCTCTGTTTGTAAGCTTGATAAAATTTTGTACCCCGAATAAAATATATGGATATATATATATACTTAAATAGTGTAAAATATTTCAATTGTAGAATTTCCATGGATAGAAAAAAAGAATTTGTCATTCCAGCTAACAATAGAATGAAAATTAAAGAAAGTGAAAAGATAAAGAAATACAAAAACTGAAAGTGATGTTCATACTAATTGCAGGTTGGTTGTTTTTCATGGAATATTAACCTTTCTAGGTTATTTAATGCCAAATCCTATATATGTAATTTTCAAATGCATTTGTAGGCAACATTTTAAACAAGCCAGAGTTCATATGTTTGCATACAGTTAAATGGTTTCAAGTATTCCTATCAAACACATAATTCTACCTTGTATAAATGATTTGTTAAATAGTTTCAAGTATTGCAATCTAACACTAATAGTTTTATTTGTGCACAGATAAATGATCTTAAGTATTGCTATTTAACACTGATAATTCTATTAACATCAATCATTTGTTTGCGTACAGTTAAATGGGAGCCTAGCAGGTACTATCATTCCAGGTCAGAATATACTTGATTGTAATGACAATGAAAGGGTAGTCCATATCTCCCAAAGCTCCAGGACTGGAATTTTACCATCAGATAGTTTAGAGTCATATCCAGGACACTGGTTGGAAGGGTCCTACCCTGCTACAGGGATGCAATCAGTGTATTCTATAGCCCCATCTGACTGAGCTTATTAGGAATGATCCCAAAAGCTTTGGAAGAAAGTTTCAAAGAATTGGAAACCAGAGGAAGAATTGAGACCATCCATTGTTGAGATTAGCCAGAATACTGAGAAGAGTCCTGAGGAGACTTGTTGTCACTCCAGTGAAAGACCACCAACTAATGCTGGTGTGAAAAACTCACAAGAAGTAAATATAATAATAATAATAATAATAATCAGACAAGTGAACCAAAGGACAAGAAAATTGATGACTATGCCCAAAGCCTTACATCTGAAAGAAGATATAGATTATATGTGTCATGAAAGAGGATGAGGACTCAGCAGCATTGAAGACTGTGCAGATACATCATTACAAAGAGTTAAGGACTAGATTAATAGCAGCAGCCAGTAACAGCATTGACAACAGAAGAACAAATAGAAAAATAAAAACTAGGGGAAAAAACGGGAAGAAAAACGACTGTATGGATATTTCGAGCAACAAACTAGCAAGATTGCACACAAGAAAACCTGGACATGGCTACAAAAGGAAAACTTTAGGAGAGAAACTGAATCTCTTCTAATAGCAGCACAAAACAATGCCATAATGAGCAATTAGATTAAAGTGAAAATTGATTATACGCAACAGAATAGCAAGTACAGATCATGCGGTGACAAAAATCAAACAGTTAATCACAAAATAAGCAACTGCAGCAAATTAGCACAAAAGGAGTACAAGACTAAGAATGAATGGGTGAAAAAAAAAAAAGTGGATCTATTGAGGGGAAAAATGCAAGAGATTAAAATTTGACCAAATTACTAAATGATACGGGCATAAACCAGAATGAGTGCAAGAAAATGAGACGCATAAAATTCCTTGGGATTTTCAGATACAAACAGATCAACTAATCCCAACCAGAAGACCAAAACGAGTATAAATTAACAAGAAAAAAAGAACTTACTATCGAGTGAATTTTGTCATTGTTGACAGAGCACAGAGTAAAAATAAAAGAAAGTGAAAAAAAAAAGAGGTAAATATCATAAAGCTGAAAAATGGTATGGAACATGAAGGTGATACCAATTGTAGATGGTATGCTTGGAACAGTTTCCAAAAACATAGGAAAAAAAACACTGAAGGAATTTGAGATCAGAAGGATGAAAACTACACAGACCACAGCAGTGTTGAGATCTACTATATTACTCCAAAGAGTCCTGGGACATGAAACTTGCTGTCACTCAAACTCTACTGAAAGAACACCAGCTAACAATGGTGGAAATGAAATAATAACGATAATTGCATTATTTTGTCCATGTGCAAAAATATAAAAATGATTTAATACTTGAAATTTTACTGCATTTAAAGTTCAACAATTCATACAAGGGGAAAAACTCTTTAAATATCAAATCTATATGTTGGATGTTTTATTCACACATCAAAATAAATTGCTAAAAGTAAAAGTAAGTAAAGTTGGCAACATTAGTCAAGGATAACCCGAAGGCTCCTTTTTCAATAGCTACTACACTGAGGTGTAGAGGAGGGCGCTACGCCATTCCCTGGATTGCTCCACTTTACCATTGATTCTTACCTTATAATGTCGAGTGTTAAGCAAGGTGGCATCAAGTACCATTTTTTGAGTTTTGGCATGACTCAACCTGGGATTGAACCCCAGTCTCTTGAACCATTGGCGAACACTAAATCTTGATTTTTTTTTTTTTAATTTATAAGGGAAAATGACTGATTATATTTTCATAATAAAAGATGTTCACATAATTTAATCAATTTTTTTTAAAAACTTTTTATTAATTAATCATTCATTTTGGTACTTAAGAAGACAAAGTAATTATCTTTCATAGACAATAAAACATAAAATAGAAGGTCAAAATTTCTAATCAGATAATGTCTACTCTACTAAATGATGAAATTAGCCCATTTGAAATCCTGTTCATTTAAAACTAAGAATTCCTAATAATAATTGGTAAATAAAAAAAAAAAAAACAATATCAACAATATTTTTAAAAAATAAATATAATTACAATAAGAGAAAATAGAGTGGAAAATTAAACAATGTCTGAATTCTCAATTCATTCGGGTCCGTTGACTAAAATGTCAGACATAAAAGCTTTAGAGTTGATACAATGAAACATCTGTTATGTACAGCAAAAATGTTGTCAAGTTGCTGAACTTTGAAAAACAGCCAAGTCCAAAAAAAAAAAAAAAAGAAGGCTACAAATACCTTTAACAGCTGAATATTCTATTTTAAACAGAAGACAACAAACTGAAACAGTCAAGTCAGATTTAATTATATCAGTGTTTGGGGTGGGGGACTTTCTACAGTTCAATTATGGCACCTTCATGTCTTACATGAATTGCTTGATTACAGATTTCTTTTCAGTTTATTTCAACTCAGTAAGCAGGAAACTTTAAAAGTCAGAAATCAAGCATTCTGTCTTTTCTCAATAATTAACATACATGAATTCATATATAATGATTATTCTATCATAGAGGATACAAACATTAAAGGTGACAAGGATGCTGAGCTTTAGTTCAAGGCCACAAGAGGGGATCTGGATTTCATAAAGGTCTAATAATAAATCTGTATAACCCAAAATATAAATACAATCAGAGATCAATGAGACCAAACATTTTAGCACTAAAACAAATCAAAGATTATGACAAATCTCAAAGTTTATATAATACTAAATGAATTCAAATTACAACAATGACTCATATTTTCAAAAAATTAAGAAATCTATATTTAGTATCTGATACATTTAAAACTACAGTATTGGGAGCAAAAATTTGACAGATTCAAAATATTTTCTTGCCAAGACAAAGTCTGCATAAAAATATAAACATGACAAATATATTTCAATAATTCCAATCAGGAACAAAATATAAATAAAAGACTACAAAAAAAAAAAAAAAAAAAAAAAGAATTAATTTTTTTTTTTTGTAAACTTAGTTAATATTCAGTTTTATTCCCATCATCTTCATTTTTTTCTGTGCTGTTCCAGTGAAAGTGAAATGAGTCAGCAAAAAGCAGCATATCTCAGAGACCCTGGATTAGAAGCAAAAACAATAACCAGACTATCTATTGCATAAACAAAGATGGAGACTATGAATAAGCTAAATCATTTTTCTGATTGTTTTCCAGGTAAGAGAACAAAAAAAAAAAATGACTCAAAAATAATCTCCAGAACATTTTCTCATGAAAATCAACCTTAGTAAAGCAATAGAAAAAAATGTGAGGGATTTACACATAAATGATCTCAAATTATTACTTTTAAAAGAAAAAAAAACAATTCCAAAAGATTATTACACCAGCTTATTGAAGTCATTTTGTTTTCCAAAATTAATTGGTTCTTCTCAACAATAAAAAAAAAAAAAATGAATTAACTACTTGACTGAAATCAAATATCAAATGTTAGAATAGAACAATGAAAACACCTGTTTAATAATTCTTTAGATCAGTATGACCACAAAAACAATTTGTTAAATAATTTATTTAAACTAAGATGACATCATTCAATGCAGTTCAATAGAATTAAAATGACTTCTTCAATCCTAAATACTTGTGAATTTTATTCAACATTACACAAGTAGAAGCATCTTTTTTTTCCCTTGAGAATGGGGAGAGAACAGAAAATTCTTGATCTGGAGCTTAAGGAGGATGGAAAGAGTGAGGACAGAATTCTACTGAAATGAATCATTGACAAATGAGAATCATAGAGAGTAAATGTCAGGTGAATCTGTTCTGCTTACCTGGTTAGATAGGTTTATTACTAACTAAGTAATAAATCTTAACCACCCACTCACTAACCACTGATGACTAAGTTTATCACAACTGCATAAGAGCGTGTTAAAAAACAGAGAGAGAGAGAGACAGGATGAATATATACCAGACACATAAATAAAGGATAAAAATCATAGATATGATTCTCTTAATTAAAGGTTTCTTAATCAGGGGTTGGACAAGAACAGCTTTAATTACCTGTCAACTACGGCACTGTTCATTATGAGGAAAAGTAAGATTATTCATTGAAACCAACATAGTTAAAATTTGTATATATTGAAAATAAAGAATAAACTTATTCCTTAGAAAATCTTCTCCAGTCAGTTAGACTGAATATTTATGAAGTTTAGACTGGCACAGAAATAAGCCACCAAGCAAAGAGATTGTATCCAAGTTACAATGATATACAGAATTAAGAAATCAGTTGGATAGCAACTATTGCGTTGGAGGTTCAATAAGTAAAATGTATTCAGCAATATGCAAATTCAAGTAACACTTGTGGATTCCATTGTGCCGCTTCCTATTAAAGAGAAAAAAAATCTGAATTCAAGTTTTATTATCATAATTATTCAGTATTCAAGTGAGCATTAAATAAAAGTAACACTTTAATACTATATATATATATATATATATATAATTGAAGATATGAATTTGTTGATGAGCCTACCCAATATGAACCAGTAGTTTTCATACTTTTCAAATCCTACAACTGAATTTAAAAGGAATAAAGAAAAAGAGGAAACATTCCTCCTCCATTACACATAAATCAATCTTCTCCTCTTGAACAAAATGACAAAGTAACAGCCAGACTTTCCTGACCAAATCAAAAAATTACTAACTTCATTTAAATGATTCAAGTTTTAAAAGTATAACAACTGTCTATCAAAATAAAACTGGTCGTAGAGCCAAGAAGGGTTCATCTCACAAGCCACTAAAAGAGGCTGAGATAAGAAAACAATCAGCAATCAGAAAACGAGAAATTAAGATTTACTCTTCAAATTATTATCTAGTGCCAAATAAAAACGAATTGGTGCTTGTCCAGAATAGCTCAATAAACAAAATTTCATTAATTCTGTGGTAAAATATATAAAATTATACAGAAATCTTATACTTAAATTTACCATCCAAATAAGTTTCCCCTCAGTCAACTGCTTCATTTTATTTTTATTGAACATTCAAGTTCCAAAAGTCACATATCAGCAACCAGTTTAATGATTGGGAAGGGAAAGACAAAAGAAATATGAATGATGATTGAATTGTAACAAGCTGAAGATGTTATTTTTAAATGTTAACTGTCCAGTTAACAAAAAACAACTAAGCAAATGATTGAAAACTACTATTACTGGATTGTGGGGATTGTATGTATAAACCTACTTTTTGTATACTACTGCAGAAATTTTCTTTATTGAACAGTTCTATACAAGCAGAGAAGTTGGGTTTTTTTTTTAAATCATTATGTTGTATTAAGAGTGTTCAGTTAGTAAGTGTAGAAGAACTGACAACACAAGCTCCATTGCCCTCCAAGAAGAAATCAATTTTTATCCTCAGAAATTTACATCTATCAGTTTTCTTGTTCAAAAAAAATGTATTATTATTATTATTATTATTATTATTATTATTATTATAACTACTACTAGTTTTTATATAAGATGATTAGGTTGGGGTTTTTTTTCTTCAGTCTCTTGCTTATTCATTTGATTTCAATGCATTTCTCAAATCATTTATGAATGATCAACATTTTTAATTCTATTTGAAAATTATTTATTATTACAAGAACTAGTAATCAAGAGACTATTTTATTTTTATTTTTTTGTAGAAAACTATAAATCATTTTCGGCTCGTGGAAATCAGAACGAAAAAATTCAAAGTAATACAAATAACACGTCAACTAATTATAATTTCTTTTTTTTTTTTTTTTAATATATAAGCAGAAAATTTATGTGAAACCAGAAATGGGCATCTGCTGATAATGAGATTATAAAGAAGCACATTAGTGGCTCAACAAATAACACTTTAAACCTAAGGGTTAGGGGTCACCTGTTGGTTATGCTATCGACAGCACTTTAGGGGTTACGGAAAATATACTTTACAAAAATGAATAAACTTTTCCTTTTCAAAAAAAGTGCTGAAAATCGCCCAGAGATAATTATCCCGCTTCATCTGATTAAAAATGGAGAAATTATAATTGATCTTCTTTGCGGAACTGTCTTAAAAATTCATTTACTATTCCTCAGAAAAGTTTGGTCGATCACAATATGAAATGTCTCGGAGATATGACCAAAAAAGCTTTAGGGTTTTTTAGGGGGATGGGGCGATAAAATAAATTTAAGAAAAGGGATTTTATGAATAAAAGGCTCAAATGTCTCAATATAATAGATATTTTGTTGAATGTATATTTTTTCCAATACAGAAAAATGATATCTGAGTTTCTCAAGTGCTCATTGCAGAAAATAAATACAAGGACTTGCCAAGAGCGATGACCAATAGGGACGGATAGCGAGAGAGAGTCAAGGAAATCTGTGCTGTTGTCACGCCATGATAATGATACTTATCAAAGCTTTTTTTTATATATAAGTAGTATAACTTACTAAATTCTTTCTTGACTCTTTAAAAAACATTTTTTTAGTGTTTAGTACAAGAGGCATAGACAATAACAAGTTGTTGATTTTTTTTAATACAAATTTCTTCTTGAATTTTAAATAAATAAATAAATTCTGATAGTATTGAAAACACACACACACACACACAACATTTTTGTTTACCTGTTTTCCTAAGGTGTCGTTTATGAACAAGGATCCAGCAAGATACCCGGCCCTGCCGACAAAAAGCTCATCTGAACCATAGGGGTAGATCTTAAGAGTTTTGCATAAGTTACCAATGGAATTATATTCTTTGGTCAGTTTTACCGCTTGATCGTTGTCCCCTGTTTGTGCAAAGATCGCTGTCCCCACGGCATAGACTCCGGCCTTACCCAGGAGAAACGACATTTCGGGGTCCCTGTCACTTTTGCTCCTACAAAAGGCCAGTGACGTTTCCAGGTACTGACAGCTCAGCTGACTGTAGTTTTGCCGTTGTTCAGGACTCAGCACTTCTGATCGAGACAGTCGGTACATCATATAAGCAATGCCAGCATTACCGACATACAAGCCACCGTCGCAGTTCTCAAAGGACGAAGGCGCCATTTTGCTGGTTATCGTATTTACTGTTGTTTCAATCGACTTTAGCCATTTCGCTTTGTCCACCTGAACAACCGAACCACTCGGAACATCTTTGTATTGGTTCGGAAAATACCTCATTGTTGAATCTATTCAAAAATTAGCTTTCGTTTCTTTTAATTCCAGATGACAATAAATTCGTCTTTGCTTGTGACTCTTAACTCCGTTTTGTTGCTTACTTTGTTAGAAAGAAAGAAAAAGTCAATCTAAATACCCTTTTCTGTTTTAGAATTAATTTTTTTTTTCAGCTGATTTTTTAAAAAAGTTTTTCTTTAAAAAAAAGGAAAAAAACAGATGTTATTTTTCGGAATTATGTTAAGTGATAATAAATTCCAAAGTTTCTTTGTTTTTTTGTTTGTTTGTTTTTTTTTTTTTTGGCAGTTAAGCAATAAACGGATCTTAATCTTTGGTTTGCTATTATTTTTTAAAAGAGTTAATCCCTTCCTCCGTTTTCTCTTGCTTAACTCCCTCAAGGAGTTTGTAGCCCCTGATTTCCCCAGCAGCTTCCCAAATTCAAAATAGGATGTTGTTAACTACAGTTCCTATGAAGATGTGATAAAAGGAAGAATTTTGTAGCAGCAGATGAAGATAGCCGTCTGCAATCCCGACGACATTATCATCCGTCTTTTTCCCTTTCTTTGTTCCAGTTGTCTCCCTTAGACTCCGGTACTCACCGAAAATTACCGAACATTTTCGGTAATCTCCGACAAAACCGAGTTTCACTTTCTCTTAAATCCTTTCGTTTTCTTTTGTTGGTTTCTTAAGATAAGAATTTGATAACATGAAATAAGAAGGAAAGAAAAACTCATATAATCCGACTGTTTTGTTTATCATTTCAAGAAAAAATATCGCGGTGTATTTTTCAATAAAACAAAAAATACATCATTATCATTTTTTTTGTACATGTGATTTCTTAAAAAAAGCCGATTATGACAATCCTTTTTCCTTTAAACTCAATATATCCGCGGCTAATTTTTTTCTAACCGCCCCTCCCCACAAAAAAATTGTTGCTGACTAATTATTTTATGGTATAACCTTAAACTATTATTATTCGATTCCTGTGAATCGCATATTCATTTTTAAAAAAACAAGAAAGAACAAATTCACGCCTACTTCCTAATGAATCAATAAATGCAAATGCCTCACACTTTTTGCCTTGTGTCAGACTAGGCTATACCAATTTAATTATAGCATACCTCACTGAAGAGCCGTAGTAAGCAATCTAGTGATATAAAACAAAACATTAACTCAATTCTGGATGAAGTTGCTTGACATAACGATTAACATCGCCGAGCTAAGTTTAAAATTCTGGGTAAGCCTCGCGACAGACAAAGGTATGAATTTATTTCTTCATATGGGTAAATTAAAAACTAGAGAAGTTTGAGCTATTTACCCTTGGTATAACAATCGGTCTGAGAGAAAATTTTTAAACTGCTGTAATCCACTTAAAAATTGATCTAGTGTCGCATCCTGCTCGGAGGTGAGGAATTCACTCCTCACAGGGTGCCTGAAACTTATGATATTATGCTATAATATAAATAATTATTGAAAGAATAGAACACCCAATAACGCGATAAAAGCAACAGTCGTTTATGTTTAAAGTGTTTAAATCATTGGGAATGTTAAACGATAGGCCTATACAAATGCACTCACTTTTTATCGGCAATGTTATTATTTAATGCCGCCAAGTCATGTCCCTTCACTTCTAAAGTATTGTGGTCAAAAGCGTAATAATCCGTGGATTTTTTTTATGTCAATGAATTCTTAGAAAAGTTTTATCCTCTTTAATTCTCTTGCGGGCCTCCGTAGAAAATATATTGTCCAATGAACATCACACTTTAAAAAAAAAACACTAAAAAAGTATTACTCAGATAAAATACTTGCTTTTATCAACTCGGTCATATTTATTCATTCAGAATTTTTACATTAATTAATAAAATCCCTGTCATCTGCAGCAAATAGAAGAGTTTAATCTTCAGATATCAATTTTTAAGCCTCAAACAAAGAAACGTGTAACTGAATTTCTTCGTCCTTAAAAGATGAAGCTCCGAAAATGAATCAATGAAAATCCCTAGAATAGCATTTTGTACATTATTTTATTGGGCTTTTGTTGTTGTTGTTGTTGTTGTTATTACAGATTTTAAAATTTAAGAAATAAGACATCCGTCCGAACAAATAGAAAAATCATTAAAAAATGTTTGCTAAATGTAATTCTCTTTGGTATTATCTTTTGAAACATATAAAATCCTTTAATTGCACCTTCATTAATTGAGTCAAAGTAACAAAATGATTGGGCTTAGGGGTTGGTGCATGAAAACAAAACATTAAAAAAAAGACTTCTGAATTTTTAGGAAAAATTCCCTTTGAAAAGAAACCTAATCTTTTATCGCCTTAAGTGTCAAAAATTTTATTAAAATCCGATTATTAACCAATTTCGTGGAATTTTTTTAACGGTGCTTAGCAGTTGCGCGTTTTTGTACATAGCTAACATAAAGCAATTGCAAGGTAGCTATGATTTGGAAGGGAGGTAACTAAGTAAGACACTTACGCACCTCGGGTGGTGTAATACTTAGTAAGCTAGACTAACAAACCATCATGATTGAGTTGGAGTCTCGTTGGGTGACCCATTGATTTGACCTTGTGCCACATCTTAGCAAAAAGCTTAGTAAATTACTAAGTAAGACACTTGACATTCAGAGAAAACGGAATTTCAAAGCTTTTGACGATATATTTCACAGTTATAACAGGAAAGGGTGACTTTAAAATTCATTCATTTATTATTATGTAATATATGTACTTGGGTTATGTTATTTGAGATAATAAATGAGAAGTACAAATATTAACTTTAAAAGAGGAATTTTATTCTTCATATACAACGCCATGTGTTGGCTAGAAAATGTCCGGCGGTCAACACGTGTGTTTAGTGTTTGGAATCTCTTCAGCAACTGCCTCCTCTTCTGTTCTTGGGTCGTCTTCGGCAACTGCTGCTATCTCTGCTGATTGGCCAGAGGGAGAGGGAAAGCGAGAGAGAAAAGGAGAGAGAAGGGAAGAGAGAAGAGTGAAAGGCGATGGATTCTGGGATAGCATTCCTTGGCCGAGGTGGAAGTAAGGACCAAGATTTCTGCTAAGGTAGTATTGACTGCCCATTTACTGACCTTAGTAAGGGAGGTGATACTACAATTATAAGATTTTTTATTTACTTTTTTTAAAAACTTTTATACATAAATATTTTATACATAAATATTGTGATTTTCTCTTTAAAACAATCTGAGAACTAGAAATATTTACATCTGAACATTCATTAATATGCATAAACAACACAAAACCTTTAAATTTTGTGGAAATTCTATAGGATTTTCAACAAAGAAATTTACATAATATGTAGAATTAATGCTGAGATATTTTTCAACCAGGTTACAAAAAGTTTAGATGGCATAATGAGCTTTACTCAAACTGAAAGGAAAAAGAAACAAAATAAGTTCATTAAATCATCTTCATTTAATGCTTGTTTTATTTCTAATAAATTCATCAATCAAAATAAACATTTAAAATAATCAATTATTCTATAGTTTGGTTTCATTGTTTAATGGAATATCAATCTTTGTGGATTATTTAATGCCAAAGCCATCCTTAATACTATTAAACCAACTGCTGGGGGTGGAATAAGAGAGTTCACACTTTTTGCTAAGGCATTAATTTGAAAGTAAATTTAATAACACAACTGGGGTTCAAACTTACGTCAATGTTACAGCCAATATGCCTAGGGGATTAAAAAAAATTTTCCTTCCTTTTTTATTTATGAGATAATGCAATGCCTAGACATGTCCTTGTACCAAAGTGATGGAGATAAGAAACAAATGGAAATCAAGATAATCTGTTACTTTAAAGACCAGCATGGAGCAGACGAGATATGCTCTTGTGTCAGACTCGTGGAAATAAGAAGTGAAGAGAAATCAAGATAATATGATTCTTTAGAGACCAGCATGGAGCAGATAAGAGATGCCCTGGTGCCAGATTCGAGGAGGTAAAGAAACAAAGAGAATCAAGATAATATGATATCTCAAGGTGACCTTTTACCAAACTGTTCTGGGTATAGAAAAAGTGAAGTGAATTAAAAGAATAAAAGAAAATAAAAAAGTCCCACAGAGAAAACGTGAGTTGACAATGAGATTTCCCCATTGCTCTGAGACCTGACTTTTTACCAGATTACTCTGGATATAGAAAATGAAAAAAGCTTTCATATTACATATTACATATTCATATTTCATGTTACAACATTGCAAAATAATCCCAAGTATTGAGAAAAAGCAAACATAACTGCCATTAAGATTGGCTTATGTCAGGCTGTAGACAGCAAAAATAGAAAAGCCAAAACTTATACAAAGAATTGACTGACTGTTACTTTGTGAAGCGGGTCTCTGACTTAAACCCCCTTACTTCTGGGATGGGTAAATGTTTGTACCATTGTTAAAGACTTTTTTTTCTTATTAAATATTATTATTGTTACAAAGCTGTATTTGTTCTCTGTTTGTTGGCATCGACTTTTTTTTTACTTTCTTAATTGTGCAGTCTCATCCATCTACTCGGCAGTTCCAATTAGCAATTGCTCTGTTGTCTGGATCTTAAAACATGTGGACAGATAACAAGTTGATCGTGTCATCGAAAGATATATCTGACCAGTGGAATGATCAGCAGATTGGAAGCGGAATCACCCATATTTAATGAGAACAGATGTATCATCACAGACAAATCAATCCATCAGTTTTTTCTTCAGAAGTTTTATGTCTTCTGTCAATTAAAACTTGATGCCAAACCAGTTGTCATTAATATTCTTATTATGAATGATAAATCCACAGAAGTTATTTACCAATTATGTCTTTTATATTATAAATATTGTTACTACTTTTGTTAATGTTTGTCTTTGAAAAATTTTTGAGGCGTTTTCTTAAGTGATTTCTTTTTTATGTGAATGCAACTTTAAAAAATTTGTTTACATTTTTGTTTTGATCTGAATTGTCCATTGAAAGTCATACTATCCAACTTATAAACATCAGCAACCATCTTAAAAGCTTTCAGTAAGTATCAATAGTTATGATAATTCCTCATCTTAGAAACTTTAGAATTGATATATTTGTTTTGATCTAAATTGTTCATCTAATATCATACTATCCAACTTATAAACATCAGTGACCATCTTAAAAGCTGTATAAAATAAAGGTAAGTAATTGAGGGATTAGGTAAATATGAATAAATTTAGGCCTTCGTTTTTGATTGAATTCTAATCTCCATGAGATTCTGTAATTTTATATTGATATTCCAGATGTATAATAAGAAATTTGGAGCCTTTGATGTTCATTTTAATATATCAATTGAAAATATTACACTGTTCACAGATCATGTAAAGTAAACTATAGTTTTGTTTTTGTTTTTATTTTTGAATATTTATTTATCAGACTATCATTCCATGGGCTGAAGTTCAGTGAAAACAGACATTACAAGAGTGATATAAGTAAAAAGTGAATTTACTGATTTAAATAGATAGCAGAATAAGAATAATTTACACCTGGGGATGAAATAAAGAGTTTGTTTCAAAAATCCCAGGCCATAAACTACAGCATAAGACACCTGAAGAAGACTGGAGATTAAAGTGGCTGAAACATTGTGAATATTGTAATCAAGATGAGGACAATAATTCAAGACATGTAAATAGTGTAAATAATAATTCATATGAGAAATTTTGTATTTTTTTAATGTGATTTTTTCAAATTGGAAAGATTTGAAAAATGCTACAACAATTTTTTTGACAAATTCTTTTTCAAACTTTTTTAAAGACAAATTACAAAAAAAGATGCTACCTCTGGCAAAAATGATAGAATTAGCCCACTTAGAGGATGTTCACCTTGTTTTTTTTATCCAGCAGTAAATAAACAAATAAAAGATAAGACATAAAAGATTTTCTTTAACAGTCTTAATTCTTCCAGGCATCAACTTCACTAATTTAAAACAATATTCTTTATCAAAGTTCTTCCAACTTTTCAAAATGGCAGCTGATTGATCTTCTTTGGTGAAAAGAAATTCTTGATTCATCAGTGAATATCATTTTCATCCAATTGTCCACACACCATCTTTAGTCCACTTTAACCTCATTTTCTTCTATCAGTGTGTTAGTGCTGTTTTGGGGGGGAGGGGGGGGCTTTTCTCTATGAAAATCTCATTTCATTCAACTAATTTCTTACAATTCACTCACAAATGTTCTGATCCATTTGTTTTCATTTGTTTTGTAGTACATTTTCTACTTTCAAGTCATATTACTTTGAGTTTCCTATCCTGACACTTTGATAACTTTCGTGGACTACCAAATATGTCTTCCTTTTTAACTACTTCATTTCTTTTATATTTGCACCAAATTTTAGACTGGCAACAACCCACAACATTCATCACACTCCATTGTGGATTGACTTCTGAAATAAGTTTTATAATCATTTCCATAGGTTCAATTAACAGTTCTTTTCTTGGAGCCATATTTCATTTCAATTAGGTGTTGAACCAACAGCTTTTTGAGACCGGCAAGAGTCGTCTTTTTACTGTAGATCAATTTGCATATTAAGCCTTTTGCTGTTATATGTTTTAGAAATGCAAATTACAAGCTCATCCCATAATTTCTTCCTCAATATTGGGTTATTCCATCATATTTTCCTCTGCATAGCTTAGAAAAATCATACCATTAATTTAAATAGTTTAATTTAGTTTTCCACCATTGTTATCCGATGATGTAATTACAGTTACTTTTTTAAAGTTTGCATTAAACATTGAAAAATAGTTTGATTTAACCTAAATGCAAGATTTATCCATTTCATTACATTTACAGTTTGAGCTTTTTCTATTTTGTACATTTAAAATCTCCCGATATTAACCAAATTCAGTATTTTCTTTGAGAAATATAGACATGGGAAATTTTACATTCATTTCTGACATGTTTATAAGATTTATATACAAAATAAGTCTCAGCAAGGAATACCTATTTGTCCTTGGAAGACTATGTTGCTGACACGACTCAAAAGAGTGGATGCTTGAATGAAGCTAACTCATGACAATCATTTCCTCTGATGTCTCTAACTTCAGTATTGCCGTGTTATTAGTAATGGGACATAAGATTTACATTAGAATAAATTCTACCTTTTTATCCTCTAAATTTCATCCTTTCTGAAACGAACAATATATCAGAAAATTATCAATTAGTACAATCACTTGGAGATGACATAACTAGTTGCAGTTGAAACAAGGTAAAAAATATGAAAATGCTTCTCTTTCTTTCAATATGCAATAAGAAAATGATACAAGTTTTATGTGTCTGTGGACACTCCCTTCACAAGCACATACACAATTGAACTTTACACTAACAGCACATGAGCCAGACACAACACATAGGCAAATATCAATCACAACCAAATATAACCAGAGGAACATTTTTGTCAAGTAGGTAAAATGGACTTTTCTTTATTTCTATAACACACACACACACACACACACACACACACACACATACACACTCACACATTCACAAATTTTTTTCACTTTTTGTTTGCTTTGGTTCATTTGTTTAATGATATATTAAATTCTGAGGGGTCATTTTGTGCCAAAATCTGATTTATTTGTTAATGTTTGATAATAGTCATAACCTTTTATAGTTTCAACATTCTACTGCAATTATTTAATTAAATGTACTCTCATCAAGTATTCCTATTTGATGTAAATAATTTGTACACAAATATTCAGATTCAAGTATTTCTATCTAATCCTAATAATTTTCAAACATCTATTTGACCCATAGAAGGGATCCTAACTGGTATTACCACTCTAAGTCAGAGTATACCTGGGAGTAATGGCAATGAAAAGATACTCCACACTCCCCAGAGCTCTAGAACTGGAGCCTCATCACCAAATGCAATTTAGTGTCTTACTCAAGACAATTCTTTTTTGTATCTTCATTCCTCTTTGGTTACATATCAATAAAGTTGTTATGTTATTAAAATTATCTCTTGGATTTTTTCCTGAATGTATTGAATGTTCTAATTGTATTAGTAATATATGTTATAATTATCATAACTTTAATAATCCTACAATATAAATAAATCAAAGATTATTCTATTTTGTATTTCTTTTTAAATTCATTTTGGTTCATCTTATACAATTTTTTTTAAATGAACCAGACATTCTTTCTTTGTTTTTAGTTTGTCATTTTAAAATAGAACATGAGAAAACAAAAAATGTTTATACTCTGAAATTTATATCGAAGATACTAAAATTTTGTTTCCATGTCACTCATCCAAATAAAGGAAAATCAATAATATCAATAAACAAATGTAAGGCAATTTTTTTTTGGGGGGGGTAAGTAAGGATAGGCAAATAAAGACAGCATTATTGTTAATATTTCATTGGGTTCTTTCTAGTAAACAGGAACAAAGAACAAAGAATTTAAGTGAAAATGTTGTCTCTTTTTAACTGTACTTCATTGTGTCCAAAAGAAGTAAAAAGATCTGATAATATTAATATGTTTGTTGGACTCTAAAAATGTACGAGCATGAATCAGTGGAAACCAAACATAACAGTAATTGTCACTTTTTGAAGGCTTTTAAAATTTTCATATATTGAATTGTTTCTGCCGTGATAGTGAAAAGGCAGCGAGAGAGAGAGAAAGAGAGAGAAATGTTTGTCACTACTGACATCACTGTAACCATTCAACTCCTGACTTATTTTCTCTTGTGTTTATGTTTGTGGTTGGCTCAACTCAGACCAAAACAAAAAAAGTGCTGATCCAATGTGACTGGCTTTTTAATCAATTTAGTTGTCACATGATCTATTCTCGTCTACATCCACACATATTATTAGCAGTCAAATAGATATTTAAATAATCATCTTTTGATTCATTTTCATTTTTTGTGCCCAAACTCTATGGTCTGGCACCAGATACAAAATTTGTAACTAATTGAATTGTTTATTTGAAAGTGTAATTCCCAATAAGTGAATCTCTGATTCTGTTGCTTCCAGTGCAGTAAAACTAAAAATTGAAAAGATTTTAAAAGAATAAATAACTAAATCTATTCAACAAAGTAACCACAGAAAAAAAAGAGAAAATATATTCTGAACTATCACAAAAATGCATAGATAAAAATATTATAGTAAAAAAAATTTAGACCTGAAAATAAGGATGTATACAACATTTTAATATTCTGATGGAGAATTCTTTTCTCAGTTTACAACCAATAGCCACCCTCGCATGGTGTAATGGTTAACAAACTAAAATAGCATACTGTTGTGGGTTCAGTTTTTACCAGGTGGCCCATACTTATAGCCTTGTGCCATCATACAACGCTAAGCTTAAATAACTTCTCGATCAACCATTGATAATTATCAAAAATTAGAAAAGTATATTTTTTAATTCCTCTAACCTATACAGATTTTTACAATGTTTTATTATATTTCTTGTAAGTTTTTTTACCAGTATTTGGTGATTGTCTTTCACTGGAGTCTGAGTGACAGCAAGTCTCCAGGATTCTTCTCAGTATTTAGTCTAATCTTAACAATGCAGTAGTTTGGTTGGTTTTGATTTGTCCTCTGATTCCCAACTCTTCCAGCCCCCTTTCCAAGCCTTTGAAGACCATATCGTAGCAGCCCCTGGCTACTCAAAAACATAACATCCTCAATCAGAGGAACGCTAAGTCAACTGTAAGGTCCGTTATATAATATAACCCCTAATGTTTCAACATAAAGATTTTTTTTTAAATTGATTAGTTTCACCTGTCATTGCGAATTTAGTTCTTAACATCTTACTTAAATACATTGAATTTAAAACCTCTTCTTCGAATTACAATAAGTTATTTCATTGTAGCTCCTTTTAAAAAGGGCATTGTTGACAACTTCGAATATTTCCCACCGAGACCATTTCTGTGGCTGCTCCTTTCCCTTATAACAGCAGCTACTTAATCTTGTTTTATTTTGTGTGTGTGTGTGTGTCTATTGTGGCTGCGAGGTCCAAGGATCAAAATATAGAGTTACCTTTGCACATCCGGTCTACTCCCGCACCGGCCTTCTCGGTTGAACTTTATGCTTGCTTATGATCTTGTTCATTCGGTCGATCCTGGCCTGGTAGTTAAAAGTTCTAGCTTAGGCCGAACGTTTGAAACCCGCTCGTGATCCCTTCCTTCGATCGATCCTACTAAATGGCTAAAATCGTTCAAAGTCCACTGCCAGAGGCTGCTTGCGTTGGCTTGTAACGATCCCTTCGTGGTGATCTTACCTGTAAGGCAAGCAAATACCAGCTCACGGCCCGGTGCGCACACGTCTAGCTTGCAGTGATCCCGTTCATTCACGGTTTTGATCCTGCCCGAAGTGAACACATGGTAGGTTCGCTGCTGAACCTGTCCTCCGCCGACTCCGTTCACAACTACAACCAATCCCGATCTCAAACGCTGTCCCTGCCGATGCTGATGACGACTTCAACCCATGGCAGCTCGTGTTCTTCCAGCCCGCAGTCGAACCCGGTTTCTTTCGACCACGTCCCTGTCATAGCTAACGACCCTTCCAACCCGCAACCGAACCCGGTTTCCTTCGACCACATTTCTACCTTTGCTGATGACCCTCTAGCCTGCAGTTGAACCAGGTATCTTGGCCGCCTGCGTTCATGCCTTCGCTGAAACGATACCAGCCCACAGTAGAACCCAGTTTCCTTCGACCACGTTCCTACCTTCGCTTACAACTCTTTCCAGCCCGCAGCTGAACCCAGTTTCTCCGCTGACTTCATTCTTGTCCGCACTGTCAATACTTCAGCTACCGCCAGCTATCAACGACCAGCCACGTCGACTCCATCTACCGCCGTCTACCCAGCGACTTGCCACACATAGACTCCAGCTACACCATCGGCTTTCTTCGAGCCATTCCGACCCTCAACACCGCAGAGATGCAGCATCCGCGATTCTACACAGTATTCATCTTTCGTGTGTGATTCGCTTAATAAAGGCTTGTTATTCTTAATCGTATCCTCCTCGTCTGAGTCATTTGTCTCGTTTGTGTCAATCACCCTTTTTTTATATATTTATATATTTTACTGATAATATACTGCACTAATTGTACAAATAAAAATAAAATCATTCATGCATTTTTACATGACAATATAGTAAAAGACAATAAATAACTAACCATCATTTGAACTCTACCCGACTTGGAGGGGATTTGCTTTGTAATATCGAAGTATGTTTAACACGCTCCGTATTGTCTAGGCTTCTGAACTTTACTCTTATACAAATATACGTGTTTCTAGTGCTTGCAGTGTGGGGGTCATTCAGTTATTCGTTTCTCCCTTCTTTTTTTCTTTTTCTTTAAATATTTCATCATTAATTCAAAATTTCCAAAATTATTCTAACCTTACTCAAACTTTGGTTTTCAGTTTCTAATAAAGCCCAATTTGTAATTCCAAGTAACATTTGAACCTGGTCAAGAGAAGCTAATACTATGGGAATTTATAACTCATAAGTGACGTACTCCTGTGGACCCCTTCACATGGACGAGCAAAGTCAGGACAACCAGCTAGAACCTACATACAACAGCTCTGTGCCGATACAGGATGTAGCCTTGAAGACTGTCGCAGTCACAGATCTATTTCCTCTCGCGAATCAATGCCCCCGCTAAGCAATTCGGCCACTCCCTGACCAATCAGGAGCAGAGCGCATTGATTTCTTCTCCCTCTCTAATCCTCTCGATCCCGCTACAACCATTCCAAGCACGCGTATATACACACAAACACTTGTATGTAAGTACAAACCTATCTTGTTTTAATTCGGACATATACATCACATTCAATTTGATTGAAAACATTTGTGTTTTACACACGTACACATGAACACTCATAGTATAATCATTGCTATTGTCGAGTTGATATAATATATAAAATTGTTTATTTTTTAATGTCCTTGTTTTTGTCAAATTTCTCGTGTCTACGTTACTTGTGAAAATTTGTGATGTAATATTGTGGAACTAACACCCGAAATTTTACTTTTTGAAGAACCTATGGAATTAATATTCCTCAAAAATGGTGACCTCCGACGTTTGAAAAAATATTCTTTAAAAAAATCTCATTCAAAAACAACATAAAAAAGTTTACAACTGGTGGACATAGAAAATGGAAAGCAACAACATTGAAGCCACAACAGCAACGCCAACAAACATAACACCATAGACAATCACGTCAGACAGGTTAACTGAGTTGGTGCTGGGCATGGTAAATCTATCGATGCGAGTCCAAAGTTTGGTGAACGTTCAAACATCGCAACGTTCTCGTCTGTATCGATCCTCGTCATGACGTAAAAGAACTCAAAGTAGGTCGAACTCATTCTCCAAAGAGGGAAGTATTTATGATACCTGTTGGTATCCATTTAAATTTGGACAGGAGGCAAAGAAGTGCATAAAACCATGCAACTTTAATTAAAAGACCTCCCACACTTTTACACAATACCAGGGAAACGATCACAGCAGCGCCGAGTAAAGACGACATTAGCTGCTGGATTAAAACAAGGAAGTCGTCTATTTTACATCCGGGACAAAAATGCTGGATATTTATTCCTAGTCGACACCGGCGCACAAATCATCGTCATTCCACCGGATCCCAAGCTAAACAACAGATTATCCTCATACACACTCAGGCTGGAAATGGATTAAAATTCGAGACATACGGAGAGATATCATTAATGCTCGATTTGGGTTTAGGCAGATCTTTTCCATGGATTTTCACACAAGCCAAAGTAAAAACACCAATTCTTGGAGCTGATTTTTATCCCATTTTAACATTGTAGTGGATATGGCTATGCTCTCTCTCATCGATAGTAACACAGAGATAACGGCAAAGGGAATCACCTCACTCTACACGTCGACAGGAATTTGTTCAACAATACCAGCTGCTAATTGACTACAAGAGTTGATAACAAAAATTCAACTCTTATTACTCCTTTTAAGCATACAGATGAAGTTATTCACACTGCTAAACACTATATTACAACTACAGAACCACCTACAAATGCATCACCACGCAGACTGCGTCCAGAAAAATACAAGATAGCAAAAGACGAATTTCAACATATGCTACAATTAGGCATCATACGTCCTTCAAGCAGCCAATACTCCTCGCCACTACATATGGTTCAGAAGCCAGACATAGGCGCATGACGACCTTGTGAGGATTTCAGGAAACTCAACGCAAAAACAGTTCGTGATAGATACCCAATCCCACATTTACACGATTTCGCCATAGGTTTACAAGGAACCACAATTTTCACAAAACTGGATTTGGTTAAAGCATACTACCAAATTCCAGTAACAGAGGAAAATGTAAAGAAAACTGCAATCACTTCACTCTTTGGATTTTATGAGTTCCTAAGGATGTCATTGAGGGATGCAGTCAGCGTCCCTACCCACGAGGATTTCCGCACCGTAGTCGACAGTGAGTAAGTTAAGTGGGCTTGATGGCTCTAAACCTTGCCACGTTGAATGCGAGGAAACTGAGGGATCCAAGTAAGTGTGTGCGCGCTTGCTTAGTGAACTCTCGATCTCAGGGTGGATGTTGCTGCAGTGCCAGAGGCCAACTTTACTTGCGCTGCGGACTGTCGGATGCTGGAGGATGACTACGTTGTTCTTTCAGCATACGGCAGCCGTAGCAGCGTTGGGGTCTCTTTGTTAATTGGACGCAGCCTTAATGCTGATGTAAATCTTGTTCTTGCAGATGACGGGGCCGCCTGGCTGTAGCCTATGTTGCTGTTAAAAGTTTCGAGTTCTGGGTGGTCGCAGTTTATGCGTTCAATTTCGCCGCAGAGAGGGTTTCCTTTTTTCGGCGGTTAGCACCGTTCCTCGACAATCCGAAACGGATAGTTTTAGTGGGTGAATTGGAATGCGATCCTTGATCCCAAGATAGACAGGGTCGGAAGGGGAGCTAGAGGATCGGGAAGGTGTGAAAGCAACCTGATCAATTTTATGGCTCGCCATGACTTAGTCGACAGGTTTCGTCTGGATCACTCAGGGAGGGAGACGGGAACGTAGCTAGATAGTTTGCCTTCTGTCCGTGCTAGATCCTATCTGGACAGAGTGTTAGTTAGAAGAACTGACACTGATTTTGTTACATATCCCACGTTCCACTATGTAGCACAGACCGACCATAAGCTTGTTAGGGTCAGTCTATGGTTAGTTGATAGGCCAAGTCTAGCCGACTACTGGAAGTTCAATATCTCCTTACTGGAGAAAAAGGACTTCCGGGACCGGCTGGAATCCCTAGTTCAGTGGGCATTAGAGGGGGCGGTTACTGATTAGTGGTGGGGGTCCCTTAATCATAGGATTAGAGATTTCGCCATTAAATACGGTCGCCAGCTCAACTTAGATAGAGACAAAATTGCAAAATCTTTAGAAGATAAGCTATCCCGGGCGGTAGAAGAGTTTTTTTTCCCTAGCAATAGATTTAGCTAGAGCAGGGGGCTAACGAGCACTACAAGGGATACGGAGGGGTGGCGTTTCCCTGCCAGGGCCTTTTCGCAGGAGTGACGGGCCCATTTGCATCTTCGGGTGTGATTCGGGCCAGGGCTCCAACTGGAGTGAAATTGGTCGGAAGTGCAGGCCAAGGTAGATGCCCAAGTGGGTACCTGGCTTCGAAGGCAGTTGTCCTAAAGGGCAGAGCAAAGGTGTGCGCTGTGTACACCTTCCCCTTGATCCTTTACCGTTTGTCTGTATTTCTTCTGCCCAAGAATCATCGGTTGGCGTTTCAACGATCCCTGTTCAAAGTAATTTGTAGAAGCCGAAGGCTGGTGGTCCGTAGACAGGTCTGTTGTCAACATCCACGTAACGGGGATCTAGATATGCCTTATCTGGAGAACCACTGGTTCGCTGAAAGACTCGCTAGCCCGGGCTGATCCTTATCGACGGACGCGGTGTGAAGGCGAAAGGCAAGCGATTCCTTTCTTCGCCTCAAGTCTGACCCCAAGGCTGAAGATCGACGTAAACTGAGGGGCGAAGCACTGTTTTCCGAGGATGCTGTAAGGCTCTTCGCAACCTTCCTGGGTCCAGTGACCTTTCTCGGTCTCGAAAGGAGCTTCCAGGAACTAGTAGTGGACTCGGCTGGTCGATGAGGGAAGTTTGCTCACATTAGAATTGGGCGCCAGATTCGGGCTACTTGAACAATTCCGAGTTCTCGCTCACCTGGCAGCTTGCATGGAACGCGTTGCCCCTTTTCGCCCTGGGCGTGGCAGACATGCCCAATTGTCCTCGCTGCGGCAGTATCGTAAAAGAAACGGCTGAGCACGCCTTCTATAACCGCGAGCGAGCGAGTTCGTTTTGGGATCATGTCGGAGAGTGGACGGCCCGCATTGAAACCAAGCAGCTCGTGCTGCTCGACGTTGGTTACGTCGTGAACAACGTTTTGCCTCAGTTTCAAGTTAAGAAGCGTGTGGTGTTTCTCGCGACCCTAGCTGTAGATAGTAATGGTGATTTGGACGACGCGAAAGAAGAGATTGTATGACGATGCAAAATTTTCTCATCGTGATCTGATTTTATACTTTAGGCATCAGCTTAGGGTCAAAATCAGATGCGATAGAAAACGCTTGAATCGTATAACATTCGACAGAAAGTGGGTGCATGCTGTGAGCCTGGTCGTACGAAAGGGGGCAACGTTGGAGTCAACTTTCCCTCCTCTTCCTGCACATGGCAACTACAGACCGGGTGCTTTGGAATCCCACCCCAGGTTGTTACCCTTTTTTCCCTAGTTAGCAATATGTTGTGAGTCATTGTTGCCGTCATCTAGTTGTTAGTCTCGAAGATCTTCTCCGTCCCGATTCTTTATTGCTTATTAACCTTCGATCTTGCCCCATTTTTCTGAAGATCGTGAAATCCATTATTAAATTCTCATTCTTGTGGCCTTATAAATCTCTCACACCCCACCCTTTCTTACGTTTCTTTTGTCCCATTAACATAGTTTCCTTCCTCTAGTAAAGGTCCGGCTTGTTTTCAGCCCCCTCGGATACCGGCAAACTGTCGAATTCCGTTTTATAGAGTGGGGGTGGGAGGGAAACCAAACGGGTGTTTATTTTGTTGTAATTTTACCTTTTCTTTCGGCGTTTTTCTCCCATTCTCATCATTTTCATAAAATTATAAATACACCATTTCTTGTAAATAAAATTCATACATTTTTCATCCGCGTTTTTTTGGGGGTGGGTGGGTCCTAACTACAAGCTATTTCAGCTACGGAGAAAATGAGCATACGAGTGAGGTTAAGCAGTAACATCCTTAGGCTTTTCATGGGAGAAGGCGATGTGCTCACGTGACTTAATAAGCTGAAGCTGGTTGCAAAGCTGCAAAAGATTGAAGACGTAGGGACATTGATCCTGATGTATTTGGAGGAGAATGCACTCGCGGTCTATCTGGAAATGGGAGAGAAAGACCAGACCGATGATGAGAGGATTGAGAAAAGACTAAAGATGGCATTTTCCTAGGATACGTTTGATGCCGATAACAAGCTGAGAAAAGTTACTTGGACCGGGGAACCAGTGGACGTGTACGCAGGGGAAATAAGGTGACTAGCAGGATTGGTTGGATACATGGGACAAATCTTCGAGAAGACTATCAAAATAGCCTTCGTGAGCGGTTTTCCTGACTGCATCTCGATGGAACTGCAACGATTGGCCGGTATTGAAAACATGGAAGTAGAGGAAGTTTTGCGGCATGCCTGGGTGTTGGCGAAACAGACCAGTGAACTGGGGGCAGTTGCTACCTCTGCCAAAAGCAAGCCTGGAGAAGAGGAGCCGACGGTGAGAAGGCCGAGTCGTAAATTCATTGGAAAATGTTTCAGGAGTTAGGGGCCCCACCTAATAAGAGGTTGTAAAGAACCAAGGCCAGACGTTATCTGTTTCCGGTGTGGCCAGATTGGACACATTAGTAGGCATTGCTCTCCCTCAGGGAAACGAGTAAAGGGGTGCTATTGCACCAGTAGCCACCCCTTTAATTCTGAAAAGGCGCCTGAGAGTTTGTTGCCACAGATACTGGTAACCGTTGACGGGAAGAGGGCTAAATCCCTTGTTGATACCGGCTGTACAACTACGCTTGTCACGACAGGTGTCGCCGACTCTTAAAGTGGAGCCAGCAATATTAGAGTGGTAGATGGCAGAGAGGTGAAGATCGTAGTAAGGAATATACCGCGCCACGACTCCGAGTAATTGTGCTGGATAAACTCGTCGCCGGAATCGACGAATCGGATTGGCTGCTACGAGAGCACACTAAGAGGAGAGATGAGGGTGGAGTTTGAGAAGGAAGTTGAGAGGTGAATTGACGAAGGGATTCTAATACCATGGTCAGAGAAGGTCGAAGGAATACTGTCGCTCATGGCAGTGGTTCAACCGACTAAGAAAATTAAGCCAGTGCTGGACTTCCGAAAATTAAACAAGTATATGGCCTGTCACACCAGAGATGGAATTGATGTACGTGAAGAAGTCATGAGGGTGTGGAGGAGAATGGAGCGAGAAACTATAGCAGTATCAATTGGTCGAGTATAAAGGTCAGATTTATTGGTTCACCAGATTAGGATTAGGACTGAGTTCTGCACCAAAAATTATGACCGCAGTACTTAAAACAGTGTTGACTAAAGATGATGCAGTGAAAAGAGCCACAAGCTCTTATATCAATGATGTATTGGTGTAAGAGGCAGAGGTGACTGCAGAAAAGGTGAGAGATCATGTCAGCACATGGACTGACCGCTAAACCGTCAGAGTTGTTGAAAAACGGAATGGCTCTCAGATTGAAGTAACGGTGGAATAAGGCAGAAAAGTTGATATTTGGAAGAGGAAACGAGATCCTTGAAGTCACAGATGGCCTGACCAAGCGAGAACGTTTCTTGGTGTGCAGGAAATTGGTGGGTCATTACCGCATAGTCGGATGGCTGTGGACTGCATGCAGTTTTATTAAAAGGCAGACCAGTATGAGCCGATGGGAGGATAAAATTGATCAAGAGGTGCTGCGTATGATACAAGAAGTTATTGTGGAAGTGAGAAAGGAGGACCCTGTAAAGAGAGAATGGAACATAACGAGGAACCAGGAAAGGGTAATATGGTGCGACACTAGCAGCCTGGCACTGGGGACCTTGTTGGAGATGGGAGGAGTAACTGCAGAAGATGCTGCCTGGATACAGAGAAAGGATGATAGTGCCCACATCAATGTTGCAGGGCTCGATGCTATGATGAATGGCATCAACCTGGCTTTGAAATGAGGACTACGAGCAGTAGAAATTAGAACAGATTTGGCAACAGTGGCATCGTAGATCAAGTTAGAAGTGTCGGGAGACAAGAGGATCAGGACAAAAGGGGCAGCCGAGATGGCACTTGGGGACTTAATCAAAGAATTTGGGCTAAAATAACCGTCACATTGGTTCCATCGCAGAAAAAACAAGCTGGACCCGCTGACTAGAGTGAAGAAGGCTTGACTACAGGAGAAGAAAGACATGGCACCGGTGTGCTGTGTCGGAAAAGACCTGAAAGACCTACATAATTCCCATTTTGGGAAGGAAAGAACTTTTTATCTGGCGAGGAAAGTGAATCCAAACATCACAATGGAAACTGTTAAGGAGGGGGTGAAGCAATGTAGGGAGTGTCAATCCATTGACCCTGCACCGTCCAGACACAAAAAAGGGAGTGGCATATAGGAAAAAATTAGACGTGGCGGGCCATTGATATAATGCATTATCGCCATGAATCGTACCTATCCATGATTGACTGTGGACCTGGGAGAGTTGCGATATGGTGAAGAATCAGAACAGAGACAGCGAAAGAGATAGAGGATGTGTTTCTGGAGAAGGGGCCAGTAATAGAGGTCCTATAGGTTTCTGTTTGGAAGTTTTTAGAGAGCTGTGTGAGAAGTGGGGTGTTAAGTGATATTTTAGATCTGCGTACCGCCCGAGCTCCAATGGGATCATAGAGAGGCACCATCGAACCATAAAAGCTGTGACCGAAAAAAGCCAAACCTCACCCCAAGAAGCAGTCTTCTGGTATAAAATGGCGCCGAAGACTGGCCAGGACGAAGCGTCGATGTCGCATCGAACCGTTTCCACACACGAATGGTGATATCCACGGGCCATAACAGAAAGAGTGGAACATGGGCAAGCGAAAATCATAGTGGGAGAATAGGTGTGGGTGAAACCGCCCGATGCTCGCTGTACTACCCGCTGGGAAGAGGAACAGTGACTGAAGTGACAGTCGACGGCGTGCCGCATCATGTACTAAATATACGGAGAGTTTCCTTACCATCAGATGAAGAGGTTGTTGATGAAGTCCCCCAAGAAGAACCTGTACGAAGGTCACAATGTGAGCAAAGATGCCTGGCTTGGATGGAGTATTATGAGACCAACAATTGATCTTGAAGATCAAGGAAGCGTGTGATAAAATGCCTTGTCGTTACCCGTGGCGAGTAGCCAGAAGGCGAAATTAAAAAGGAAATACGCATGCGCGGAGCATGCGAGAAAACGATTCTCCTCCGATGCAAATGACAGACCGGAAAAAAAATATATAGAGCTGCATTTCTTCGAGCAGTAGTTAAGGACTACCCAATTTCGCTGCAGAGAGGGTTTCATTTTTTCGTCGGTTGGCGCTGTTCCTGGACGATTCGAAGTGGCTAGTCTTAATGGGTGATTGGAATACGATCCTTGATCCCAAGATAGATAAGTTGAGCGGGGAGCTAGTAGGTTGGGAAGGTGTGAAAGCAGCCTTGTCGGCCTTATGACTCGTCGTGACTTGGTCGACAGGTTTCGTCAGGATCACCCAGGGTGGGAGATGTGGACGTGGCTAGATAGCTCGTCCTCTGCCAAAGTAGGTTCCTACTCGGACAGAGTGTCAGTGAGAAGAGCTGATAGCGATTTCGTTACTTGTCCCACGTTCCACTTGATAGCGTGGACTGACCATAAACTTGTTTGGATCAGTCTACGATTATTTAATAGGTCTACTCTGGCCAGCTACTAGAAGTTCAATACCTCCTTACTGGAGATACGGGACTTCCGGGACTGGCTGGAATCCCTAATTAAGCGGGCATTAGTGGGGGAGGCTACCAGGAATAGGTGATGGATTTCTCTTAAACATCGGATTAGAGATTTCGCCACCAAGTACGGTCGTCAGCTCATCCTAGATAGGACCAAGGAGGCGAAATCTACATAAGATAGACTTTCCCGGGCGGTGGCTAGGGGGGACTCCCTATCCGTAGAGCTAGCTAGGAGGTACCTTGAGCGTAAGACTAGGGAGCGCTACAAGGGATTCGTAGTTAGCTCTAGGTTAAAAAGAGTTATCAACGAATCTGTGAAATCGAACGTGACTGCGCGTGAGGAAGAAGTGCGAAGGTTTCCCGATCGGTATATCGATTCCGTCAAGTCCCCGGATGGGCGCGAGCTGCGAGAGAATCGCGAGATACGTGATGCCTTTCGGGCTCACTTTCGTGATCGCTTTGCCCGCTGTCCTGATCTCCCGCTTCAGGAGTTTCGCAGCTATCTTGCCGACTTCCCCTGCCTCGGAGCGGCTGAAGTGGCTAGTTGCGAGCGTGTGATTACTGAATGCGAAGTCCGTGATGCATTAAAGCAGGTCAGCCTCAACAAGGTGCCAGGACTAGATGGTTTGCCCTACGAGGTGTACTTGAGGCTGCCGCACATGTTTGTGCCTATTCTGACGGATATCTTCAACCATTGGTTCGCCAGGGAGCCATCCCTGGTAGCGTTACCAAGGACGTGATTACATTGCTAAAGAAAGGTGGCAGACATGTTTGGGAGGGTTTAGATTATTACAGGTCCATAACTCTGCTTAACACAGAGTTAAAGATTTTGGCCTGGGTCTTAGCGAATCGTTTACAGCTTGTCATAAGCGATCTGATCGGCCCTGAGCAGACGTTCACTGTGAAGGGAAAATCGACCCAAGACAATCTGCACTTGATTCGCGAGGTCCTAGATGGGATACAAGACGGCCCGGAAGCCACACTGATCAGTTTAGATCAGTCCAAGGCCTTCGATAGGGTTGACCATCGGTTTTTGGCGACTGTTTTGGAGACTGCCGGATTCCAACCGGAGTTCCGCAGATGGATTAGCATGATGTACCACAACCCTCAGGCAGTGGTGCAGGTGAACGGAAGACGTTCGAGGGCATTCGCGATCTATGTCCTCGCTCCGTAGGCTTAGGGATGACGGGACGAATCCGGCCCTGTGCAGTATCCCTTTTGCTGGCCCTCTTACGGCAAGGGTTTCCGCGTTCGCCGATGATATCACAGTGTTTGTATCCCGCCGCCTGGATATAAAGGCTGTGAAGAAGTCGGTTGGCGAATACAAGCGGATAGCAGGAGCCAAGGTCAATTTTGACAAAAGCGAAGGTTTGCAGCTCGGTGCTTGGAGGAGTAGTGATACCCTTCCAGGGCCCTTCCGATGGAGTGACGGACCCATCTGCATCTTCGGGGTGTGATTCGGGCCCGACCTCCAACTGGAGCGAAATTGGTAGAGGGCGGAGGCATTCGCCGTGCACGTCTTCTTCTTGATCCTTTACCGATTGGCTGTACTTCCTCTGCCTAAGGCACGTCGATTGGCGCTTCAACAATCCCTTTCCAGATTGCTCTGGGGAGGCGGAAGGCCGATGTTCCGTAGACAGGTCTGCATGCAACTTACGCGCAACGGGGTCTGAGTATGCCTGATCTGGATAGCCAATGGCTTGCTGAAAGACTTGCATACTTGGGCCGATCCTTGACGGAGAACGCTGTGTGGAGACGAAAGGCGAGTCGGACTTTTCCTCACCTCCAGTCAGACCAAAAGGCTGAAGGTCGACGTAGGCCGATAGGGGAAGCACTGTTTGTCTGCGAGTGCCGAACAGCCCTTCGTAACTTTCTTGGGTCCAGTGACCTTTCACGGCCTCGGAAGGAATTATATCGGGAGCTAGTGGTGGATTCCGCCTCGAACTCTCTTAGAGAGCGGCGTGGTTGGACAGCGGAGATTAGACGCCAAGATCGAGCTTCTTGAACAACTCCGAGTTCTCGCTCACCTGGCGACTTGCACGGAATGCATTATCCATTCTCTGCTTGAACTTCAGAGTGGGCCTGGCAGACATGCCCGATTGTACTCGCTGCGGTAGTGGTTTACAAGAAACGGCTGAGCACGCCTTTTACTACTGCAAGCGAGTTCGCCTGTTCTGGGATCACGTCAGGAAGTGGGCGGCTCGCATCGAACCCAAGCAGCTCGTGTTGCTCGACATTGGTTACGTCGTGAACAACGTTCTTCCTCCGTTTCGGGGTGAGAAGCGTGTGGTGTTTCTCGCGATCCTAGCTGTAGCTCGAATGGTGATTTGGACTACGCGAAAGAAGAGATTGTATGACGATGCAAACCTTTCTCATCGTGATCTGGTTTTGTATTTTAGGCATCAGCTTAGGGTCAAAATCAGATGTAATAGAAAACGCTTGGATCGCATAACATTCGACAAAAGGTGGGTGAATGCAGCGAGCCTGGTCGTACGAAAGGGGGCAATGTTTTAGTCATCCTCCCCTTCTCTGTCTACTCATGTCGTCTACAGTACGGGTCCTTCGGGACCCCACCCTGGGTAAGTAGGAACATTTTTCCCCTTGAAGCCTAGTTAGCAGTATGTTGTGAGTCATCGTCCCCGTCATCTAGTAGTTAGTCTCCAAGATCTTCCCCATCCCCACTATTTTGTACCTCAACCCTCACTCCAGTTCGCTTTTGCTGAAGATCTTGGAATTTCACATGTATATAAGACATACCATCCGTCGTTAACTGCCCATACCGCGCCCAACCCGGTATTTTTTGCTCCATTAGGCTAGGATCCGTCACCCATCTAAGGTAGGTCCAGCTTGTTTTCGGTGTTTTCAGACACCGGAAAACAGTCGGCCTTCACTTTGTAGACGGAGGGATGGGAGGGCAACCAGTGGGGAATTTTTTCCTTGGTTTTCGCATTTTTTTCGTTTTATTGCATTTCGGGTTTTTTCTCCCATTCCCATCATACAAAGTTCATTGTAAATAAATCATAAATTGTAAATAAAATCATACATTACATCCGGGGTTTTAAGTAGGTCTTTTCACTGAGTAAATGTAGTATTTTGGTGGTCGCAGCGCGCACGGAGATGGATGACTGGTTATATATTGTACTGTTGAAAGGGTCGGCGAATGTGGTTAGCTAGGTTCCCATAGTATTTTTAGAAACAGCATGACCGCTTCCTTTCCCCTCCCCCATAAAACTCCAAGGCCTTGTGCCTCCCTTATATTCAAGGAAATAAAGTCGAGTTAAGGACTACTCTCCTTGGAAGGGGTTAGGTTTATCGCCTGGTGCTTTTTGTGGAATGCTGACGGACCCGAGGCATTTTTGGGAATGCCGAGCGCGCCAGGACCCACTTTGAAAAAGGGTTTGTGCCACACTCGTCCGGATGGTGGGACGGAAGACAAATACCGATGAGTTAAAGACTACCCTCCTTTGAGGAGTTAGGTTTATCGCCTGGCGCCAGAAGCGTTCCTTTATTTGGGAATTCCGACGGGGCCCGAAGCATTTTTGGGAATGTCGGATGCGTCTGGTCTACGGCCCTGCGCCTGGACCCACCTTAAAAAGGCCTTGTGCCACACTTTCCCGTTTGGTGTGGAGGTCAACAAATAACGTCGAGTTAAAGACCAAGTATTGCTCGTGACCACACGCACTCTCTGTTTTTGTTCCTGAGTACAGGTTCCAAAATAAATAATTTCTGTGAATCTGATTGGTTAAGACAGGTCAGGGGTTGAGTTTTCGCTGACCTCTGCACATCAGAATTTTATTTGACCTGTAATAAACTTAAAATATTTTACTTTGATCCACAGACAGTCATTTCACAGCACGATAGATTGGCGCCAGATGACCCGCTTATATACATGACGGTTTGGAGAGTAGTCAAAAAACTTATACATACCAGGACACACGCATTCACTTGTATTTAAGAACAAGCCTATCTTCTTTTAATTCGGACATACAGATATACACACATTCAATTTGAGAACATTTGTTTTACAGACACACACACACACACACACACACACACACACATATATATATATATATATATATGAACACCTTTTGTATAATCTTTGCCATTGTCGAGTTTATATGATATATATGCTTATTTTTTTAATGTACTTGTTTTTTGTAAAATTTCTCGTGTCTACGTTACTTGTGTAAATTTGTGTTGAATTATTGTGGAACTAACACTCAAAGTTTTACTTTTCGCGGAACCTCGGGAATTACTATTCCTCCACAGGTCTCCTGGCCAGGATTTGGTGATCCGTTTGTATCTCAAAATCCCTGAGGAGTTTGTGCATTATCCAGGACAGATTCTGGGTTGTGCATATATCATTTGTTCGCATGACCAAACTTCAATTTCTTGTACAGTTCCCAATGGACCACCTTGCCTAGCTAGTCGTGTCTAATCTTATACTCTTTCTGTGCTAATTTGCTGCATTCGCTTATGTGATTGATCGTTTCTTTTAAATAATATATTATTTTGAATATTATTTTATATTTCATTCGATATTAGTATTTGACAATTATTTTATTTTAAATATTATTTTATTTTATTTCTAAAACTCAGTTGCTCCGCTTTGTAAAAAAAAAAACAACCGCTTTACGGCATATCGTAATATCATAAACCAATTGATGTATAAATATGCAAAAAATGCAGATAATGTAAAGATATTTTCATAAAGTAAAGTATAAGTATAATCGAATTATTTATATTTACAACTTTTTGGCTTGTTAATTTAACGACATAGTTTTCATTTACGGCCCATGTGTTGACACTCTGTGAAGGTTACTCCAGTCTTTCGAGGTTATCTTCTACCTACGTTGCCCTCGGGCCACTAAAGGATCACACACTTTTTTAAGGCGTCATGTTGATCCTTAGAGCATCCAACTGCCTTCTCCGGCGAAATGATATCAATCTTTTCAAAACTATCTACAATGTAAGCTTTAGTTTACTGTTTTGTTCTACACATTAATGAAATTGGTCACTAACACACATCTATCTTCACCTCCCTATGCAGTTTTTTCTGTTCCCGACTTAATTTTAAAAAATGTTTTAATTAATATTCATTATATAACCACTAATTTTTTTACTCTGAGCCCTCCCCCACCTCTTTTTTCGGTTTAAAAAATTTCTAAGTTAAAACTTCTCAAAAGTGAAAGAATCTCTTCCAGTTTTTGATTTTTGGTTCGGAGCATTTAAGACTTTTTTCCCTGAAATTTAAAAATAAGACACTTTAAATTTTGAATTTAATGAAATGTAAGATAATTAAAATTATTTATTCTTCATTTTTAAACTTTTCCAAGTTTAGACCGCTTTCTTTTCAGAGTTTGTCTTTTATTTCGTTATTTTCATATTGATATTTGTATAATATCGATGTTTCTACAGAAAAATAATTTTTATTTCTTTTAAGATATTTATTAGAAAAATCGATTAAAAAGTCCAACAAATTAAACATTACTAATATCTTCACATCTAAATATGACTAGTAAATTTAATCCTACATTAAAATGATTTTTAAAAAAGTTGTTGGAACTATTATTGAATTCGAAGGAAGTCCCTGTGACATAGTGGTCAACTTGATTCGCGCTATTGAATTCACTTTTTGAACTTGTGAAAGGTCTGAAGCCAGCTGTCTCTCACTGCTGTTCTTCTATTAGGATAGCTTTGGCTGTAAATAACCCATGAATTTTATATGCCATTAAATAAAAAGTGACCCAAAGTATTCTTGAATTTAGTTGGTGAGAATTTATGTATTTATCCAACCCTGTGACCCATAGCTCATCTTCATAAGATATCTTGTCAATTATATGCCATAGGCATGTACAATTAAATGTATTTTTATCGACCATGTTATGATTTATTACTGACAAACCATGCCTCTTTTCTTCTAAAGTATGGTGATCAAAAACGTAATAATCCGTGTTTTTTTTATGTTACTATAATGTCAGAAAATGTTTCTCTCTTTCTATTGGTTTTCTTGTGGGCCTCTGTAAAAAAAAATCCATTGAAGAACTACACCCGAAAAAGAAAGATTAAAAACTATTATTCAGATGAAATACTCTTTTATTTAATCATTCATAATCATTTATTCATTATTTTTACAATTATTCACAAAAATCCTAATCACCTGCAATGAGTGGAAGAGTTTAATGTTTGGATGTCAATTTTAAATCTAAAAATGTTTTAACCGGAGTTTTTTTTCTCTTTTATTAACCACACTCTTAGAAGATTAAGCAATGAAAATGAATAAAGTAAAAAAAATGTCTAGACGAGCAATATTGCACAATATTTTACTATTTTTTGAACTTTAAAAAAATAAGGCATCAGTACAAATAAACAAATTGTTATAAAAAATGGAAATATAATCTAATTCTCTATGGAATTACCTTTAAAACCATAAAAATCATTCAGTTACACTTTCATTTTATGAGTGAAATTGACAAAATAATTGTGCATGACAACACCATAAAAAAAAAAAAGTTTCTTGAATTTTTAGGAAAAATATCTTTTCAAAGAAAGTGAAGGACCATACTGGCAAAGCTTATGCATAAAGGTTTTATTGCATATTTGTAATTGGCTCAAATTCAGCTTCTAAGTTGTGCCAGCATTCCTCATGGGTTACATCTTGAGGTAGCTGCTGCAGCTAGGAGTATGATATCTGGCAACTAGTCTACATGATACATGATTTTTTTTTCATATAAAGGGATTTATAAATGCCAACGAGCAAATTCACCTCCTGTGGACAGCCCCATATGGTTTTATTAATTTAACTGAAGCCATATGTAAAATTTATTACAAATACCCTCCTGAGCAATTGTGACATTTTGGCAACAAGAACAAAATTTCTTTTTTCTAACTTGGCAATGTTAAGACATTTTGATGAGTACTACCCTGGAAATATTTCTTATCTGGAACAATTTTTCATGGCATTAAATAACCTACAAGATTTGATAGACCATAAAACCCAATTAACCAACTATTAAATGAATCTGAATCAATTCATTTTATGAAAGGTCATTTATGTTAATAAGTACTATTTTTTTGAAAGCACTGATTCTTTGTCCTTTGTCAATATAAATTAAGTTTTCTCTGAACGAAGCAAATATGATTCATTTAAATTGTACGACTTGACTAACATGTTTGTATTTTTTTTTTTTTTTTCAGATATGGCCGGCTTCATTTTTGGTTGCTTCAAATTATTCCACCAAATCTATATTAAGTGTGAGTTGTATTTTTCTGAATAATTTTCAAAAACTGTCTAATTATGGGATCATTACAAGCCCCAATTTGTTTTAATTCTCAAACTTTAATGAGTTTGATGTTTTCATAAATAAAAATTCAAAGCAAAAAATAAAAGACTTTTTTCTCCAATTTTAATTGAAATAAATTGTAAGATCAGTCTATAGGGGTGCTATATAATGCAGTTGATATGGACTAAAATGAAATAAGCAGACTGGGTTCAAATCCTGATCACAACTTTTAATGTTATTTTTGCATTAATGTCTTTGTAAAGAATATACTAAATCCTCCTATCTACTTACATCTTTTATACAATGTTAGCAAAGACAATGTTTAAAGAGGCTGCTTATTAAAGTCTTTATATTTGATAATGAAGTTCTGTAGATTTTTTGGTAAAAAATTAAATTTATTTATCAACTAAATTATTGGGTATTTTTTATTGTTTTCTTTTCATCTGACAGCAAGAAACAATAGATTTTAAAAAAATTCGTAATATTGGCATCTCTGCTCATATTGACTCTGGTAAGACGACCCTGACTGAAAGAATTTTATTCTATACTGGGAAACTTGCAGAAATGCATGAGGTAAGATATAAAATTATTTATTAATATTCACCCACAAAATTTTAAATCAGAGTAGCGACATTTTTCTTTTTTAATATAAAATAGGAAAAAAAAAATGTAATTGTTATAAATTTGAAAGTTTTTTTGGGTTTCTTTTGTAAATCCCTTTAAAAAAAAAAGCTTTCCAAGTTATTATAATTACTTTTTTTATATTGATATACATCACCATCAATGTTGTAAAATTAATCAACTGTAGCCTGTTGTTTACAATCCTTAGGAAATGGACACTGGTCAACATTTGAATCTTTTTTTTTTTTTAATGGTTTTGTTCCTTTTGAATATTAGATTTGACTGTTGGTCAAGGCATGAATAAGAATTCAGTGGATAAAGGCTGCATTCCTTTATTTCATAATTTTTCTTTTATGTCTTATAATGCATGCCTGTCACTTCTGATCTTCCATAGTTGTCTAAATCAGTGGTTAACCTACTTATGAGACAACTAACAGACAAGACTTGGGTGTCTTGGGTATGACACTAAACTACTTTTACTTGTAAGGCTCTAGTTCTGGAGCTTTGTTGAGTATAGAATCCCCCTCCCCTCACTTCATTGCCATTATTCTCAGGTCCACTCTGACCCTGAGATGTAGTAAATGTTATGATCCTATCTAGGGTTCAAATAAATATTTTGAAAGTTAATGGTATTAAATAGTTATATTTAAAACCATATGATTGTATACAAACAAAAGATTTTTATTGAATAGAAATCATTGCTTGAAATCATATGATTATGTATAAATTATTACTACAACCAAAAACATGTACATTTTTATATAATTAAGTTTTAATGTAATCAAATATATTATGAAGAATGTGATCTAAATAAGAGAATTGTGATGTCAGTGGTGACATTGTTTCAGTTACAGATATTCTCCATTCTAATAAGATTAGATTGGAACACTTGAAACCATACTGTGGCACAATAATGAGCATTCATGTGTGTGTCTATATATATATATATATATATATATATATATATATATATATATATATATATATATATATATATATGTGTGTGTCTGTAGTCAGTGGAGTTATCTTCAGTATCTTTGAAGCAGTGCCAGAGTGTCTAGAAGACCTTCCTTTGTCAATTTTGGTGTGAAGACCACACCACATGAACTGGTGAGACTGGAAGAAAGGACGAGGGATGTTGGTCAGTCAGGAGTGAGACTCTGTAGAAGAGTCACACATTTGGGCACAGGGCTGGTCAGTCGCAGGGTTGTATGGCTTGAAGATACGGAGCAGTGAAGACGATGACCAGATGAGTCAGCATCTTTGGTAGCTATGTAAGATTTTTGCTGAGTTCTCGTGATAGCCACATATAACATACAAAGGAATGCTTAAAAGTGCCAAACTTCACCTTTCTGCATTTTGCAGCTCTGAATCCGTGTTTTATTTTTTCTTCCTTCCACCCTCTGTTTAGTATTTTATTATCATTTTTTGTACAACCTGTGAAATGCCCACTCGGCCCAGTGTGAGAATTAACAACTGGGTCCACATCACTAGATGAACAGCCAAAACCAACAAACCAGCCGTGTGGATTGTTTCATAATACAACTATGTGCCAATTATTTGGATGAGAAAGTTGTATGATATTAAGTCTTTCCTTTGTCCAAACAAATGTTTAGATAACTGCAATTGTTAAAAAAAAGAAATATGTAATGAAACATTGAAAATATGGTTATAATTATTATCAAACATTTAAAAAGGAATCAAATTTCTGGATTTAACCTAGAAAGAGTTGATTTGCCGTTAAACAAATAACCCAAACTTTATAAGGCAACGAAATATTCTATTAAATATATAAAGTTGAGTTTGAAATGCCATGGAATAAAGCTTTTCATGAAATGGATTGCATAAAGATAATCAATTGAATATGCATTGTTAGCTTTATTATATTTACTGTTTCTGGTAACCTCTGATATCACAGGTAGGATATATTAGACAACTTGACCAGAACTTTCATTAACTCTGATTATTTGTAATGCCACAGTAAATTCTGTAAAAAGAAGAAAATGAAACAGTAATCATTGTTGTGTATGTATTTACCCAATCATACTGCCATGGAGAAGATGTGATGCAGAGTACAGCTGGTTTGAGTTCAAGTTTTCCTTCTCCTAAATTAGTTGCCTAACCAAGGTTAAAGAACCAAATCTGCTCTACTAATTACTGGGAAAAATTTTAAAGAAATTTAAAAATTGACCTTATGTCACATCCTGTTTGTGGTGGACATTTTGGGTAAATACATATTCAATCTTTATGAAGTGCATTGAAAATTTGAAAGGACGGAATTGTCAGTGATCAGGAATTAAGACAAATATTATTGACAATGCAGGACTATCCTATGGATAATATACTATTTATGATTAAGACCAATATTCTTTCTATTTCTCAACAGCTAACTGATCTTCCTATAACATGGTGACTAAGTTGGTTTTTCAAAACAGATTTACAAAGAGAATTTGGCTGAAACTCTGTTAATTCAAAATAAATTTTTTATTCTATGAGAATTTTTCTCCTTGTTTAGGTGAAAGGAAAAGATCAAGTTGGTGCCAAGATGGACTTTATGGAACTTGAACGTCAAAGAGGAATCACAATCCAATCGGCTGCCACTTACACCATGTGGCAGGACATCAATATCAATATCATCGACACACCTGGTATTTAAATACACTAAATAGATTTGCACTATATCATCATAGTTTGTTAGTATTTATAAAAGATGCAAGTAATTCTGAAAAACATGTTTGTTGTTAATAATTCTTTACTCAAATTTTCTTTTATAAAAAGCAACTAAAAGTTAAGATAAAAAAATAAAAGTTCAAGATAATTAATGAATTAATTTTTTGTTGTAATTTTGAATGGTGTGGATTGATTGCCATTCTAATCCTTGCTGAGAACTTCTTTATTTTTGATTTGCACTATTTATTAATGGCTGTAGAATGACAGCTTGTTGCAGATGAAAGAAATACATGTCAAAAATGAAAAATGGTGGATAGTGTTTCATCTAATAGTAATAAGATTTAAGATGATATTGCCACTTATGTCATGTACAAGGATGTTGATCATTGAAATTCCATCTACCTAACTTTGCTTATACAATCCCACAATTCCAGATACACAATCCCTTAGAGCCCAGGCTGATGGGGCTGTAAAATGTATCAATTGCATTTCTGCAGAGGGGTAAGACCCCTGTAATGTGTGTCCTGAATATGACACTAAACCATCTATGGTGAGGCTTCAGTCCTGAAGTTTTGGGGAATGTGCCATTAGTCCCAGGTCTACTGCGACCTGAAGTACCTGTTAGGGTTCCATTTATAGATCAAATAGAACTCATATCCTGGGTATGGCACTAAACTACATCTGATGGTGAGGTTTCAATCCTGGAGCTTTGGGGAATGTGGAGTACTTCTTCATTACCATTGCTCACAGGTCCATTCTGACCTGGAGTGCTAGTATATGTTAGGGTCTCATCTCTGGATCAAATAGAACTGTTTAACCTTTTAACTGTGTGCAAACAAATAACTAATGTTAAATTGTTAATGTTACATATCAATACCTGAAACCATTTAACTGTGTGCAAATAAATGTTTAATACTTAAGAGTGTTAGACAGGAATGCTTGAAACCATTTAACAGTGTGCAAACAAATGAGATCTGGCTTGTTTAAAATGTTACTTACAATCTGTTTATTTACAAATTATATAAAGTAAAATTGGCGACTTTAGTCAAGGTCGACCTGACTAAGCTACTACACCAAGATATAGGGATGGGTGCTATTCCTTTCCCTGGATTGCTCCACTTTACCCTCGATATATATATATATATATATATATATATATATATATATATATATATATATATATATATTTGCCTACTGGGTAGTCTTCAGGAGACTGGGGTTCAACCCCAGGTTGAGTCATACCAAAGACTGAGTTCAGTATTAAGTGGCATCAAGTACCCTTTTTTTTTTTTTTTTTTTTTTTTTTTTTTGAGACTTTGGTATGACTCAACCTGGGGTTGAACCCCAGTCTCTTAGGCCATTGGTGAAGACTCTACCCAGTAGGCCTATATATATATATATATATATATATATATATATACGTGTGTATTTATTCTCCACCACTCGCTCGGGCAGGATGTGACACAAGGTCAATTTTTAAGCAGAGATTAACAGGTTTAAATTCAGTTTTCCTTCTAGACTGGTTGCCTAATCAATGCTAAAGAACCAGTCTGCCCTACTATTTACCCATAGCTGGAGGGAGAATAATTGGATTCATACCTTTCCTGAGGGTATTAGTTCTATGTGAAATGCAATGTTTCATCCTGGTTTTGAACTTGTGTCACCATGTCCATTTCCCATGATGATAACCATGATGCCATGGGCATATATATATATATATATATATATATGAGAGAGAAAAAGAGGATTTGGCATTAAATAACCTACAAGGGTTGATACACCATAAAACCCAACCAACCAACCAATTTATCTGCCTTGATGTGAAAGGATTTACAATGTTTTTTGCAAAACCTTTGGCATTCCCTAACAATTAATTTATCTTCTGGTATTCATACATATCTAAGTTAAACAAATCAATCAACCAAAGACAGAAGAGATTCCAAATTTAGAAACATGTCAGATCCTGAAGGATCCAGATAAGAAATTATGCCTCTGTATTTAATTGATATTTATAAAAGATAAAAGTTATTTAGGAAAAACATGTTTGTAGGTTATCAATATTTGATTAAAAAGAATAATTTCATATTTTTATTTATGCCAGCCTCAGAAAATCTCTGCCATGTCTGAGGAAATTCGAAAATGTTGACTGTATCTGTTGCAGTTGGATAACACCACTCCCAAAAGAAGGTGTTCTGGGTATGACACTAAACTCCATCTGATGGTGAGGCTCCAGTTCTGGAGAGTGTAGAGTACCTATTCACTACCATTACTTTCAGATCGACTCTGACCTGGAGTGGTAGTACCATCTATGTGTCAAATAGATCAGTTTAAAGATTATTTCTATTCAATAGGAATACTTGATATCATATAACTGTAAATTATTTGTATTAAGAATAGTTACTTGAAGCTAGAATTGTTCACCTGTCATTCTAAGTCAGCTCTGATTGAGAATCAAGTCTCATTCACTGGCAGACTGGTTAGAATAAGCAAAATTGTGAAGTCTTTGTACAAAAGTAAGGTTTAGTGATGAACCCCTTGAATAATCTATGGTGTCCATACAATTATATAGGGTCTCTTGTGTTGCATGGTAACTCTTATCTCTTGCATCCTTTACGTTGTTGGATCAGAACTGGAACAAATTCAAAGGAATGATCAAATCCAATGAATAACGTTTGTTTTTTTTTCTTATATAAAAGGAAAAGAAAAAGATTCCATTTACAAAGTTCTAGCCTGGTGGTATTTGATTTTTTTCAATGGTAATACAGATTGTGTTTTCCTTATGGTACACTGGTTGACTAATGTCTCTAGACTAAAGAAGGGATTATACAATGAATGTTTGTCTGACAATATTTGTCTCCAGTCAGCAGAAGCCATTCCCACCTGGACTAATCAAAAGCCTGATTTCTTCTTGGGGAAAGAAGTGCCACCTAATTTGAGTGCTGATCAAGAAGACATTGCTTTCTTTTATTTTGTATCTGATGCTAACCATTCTCTAAATCTGGGTCTCACTTTTCAAACCAAACAATTTAGTGCCAATCTCTCTTTAAACTCAGGACATAATATTTTTCCTTTTCATGTCTAATTTAATTTTGATTTAATTTAATTTAATGATCAATTTTCCTCTTAACTTACTGGCAATCAGGTTTTTAAGATAATTATCTTATTTAGACTGTATTCAAACAAATGATTTTAATTAAACAGAAAAAAATCATTTGAAACAACTTTATGCTGATTATTTGTATTAGTTAGGAATATTTGATATATGAGTGTGTGTAAAAAAAAAAAAAAAAAAAACCCTCTTAGGAAACAACTATCCAAAAATGTTAATATAAAAGTACAATGAATGCAATTCCCTAACCTCTTGGCATAAAATAACCTTAGATGGGTTGACATGCTATTAAAATAAATCAATCATATCTTTTTATTTCTCTCTTACATAGACATGTGGTGCACTCAGGTCCCAATGATGGATCTAATTTTTTTTCTATTTCACAGTCAAACATTAGTTTCCTTTTTCTTGCAACCTTTAAATTTTGATAATATTCTTAATCTGTAGAATCTTGCTTTATTTTCAATTTTTTTCTTCGTTTAGGCCATGTTGACTTTACAGTAGAAGTGGAGCGAGCTCTTCGTGTCCTTGATGGAGCTGTCCTAGTCTTGTGTGCTGTCGGGGGTGTACAGAGTCAAACCTTCACAGTTGACAGACAAATGAAACGATACATGGTCCCATGTGTGACATTCATCAACAAATTAGATCGTATGGGATCAAATCCATACAGAGTTCTCTCACAAATGAGGTACTTCGAAACCTGACCTTCTTCTAATCATAATGTTTTAATAAACCAATACACAAATGAACTTGATGTAAAAAAAAAAGTGCAATTTTAATACGTTTTTTGATATTTACTGATGGTGTATAGTTTTATTGTTATTTTTAAATTCATAAAAATATTAAAAACTGATAAAATAACAACTTTATTTTCAACTTTCTTTTTTCGTCAAATTTCAAAGATCTGCTGTTTTTAATGGAAATATATTTGATTTCCCCTTGTCACTCATAAACATTAGCTTAAAATGGAAGGTGCTACTTCCTGAGGGCATGAGATTTTATAGCTGGGAAATTATTCTGAAAGGACATATTTCACATCCCTACTACTTGGTTAATGGATAAATCTTGATGAAAATTGCTATGTGAACTTAGTTGGCCTCAAATTAGATTCCCATCACTAAATGAATTCTTGTTTAACAAAATAGGCTTTAGTATATTATTTTTGGCAATGCCAGGTTCTTCTGCTAGTACATATATGCACCCCTCACACACACACACGCGCACATCGTCTAATGGTTATTGTTCTGGGAGTTCAAATCTTGGATGGAGCTGTTTGCATTTTGCATAATGCTAATGCCTTTGAGAAAGGTATGAATCCAACTATTCTTCCTCCAGCTATGAGTAAATAGTGGGGTAGACTGGGCTCTTTAATTTTGGTCTGGTAACCAGTCTAGGAGAAGGAAAACTCTAAATTCAAAACAGTTGTACACTACTTAAAAATTGATCTTGTGTAACATTCTGACTGGTGTTGGGGTTGAGTAAAGATGATGCTGAAAAATTCTTGTTCTTACTAAGAAAAAAATGGCTTTTTGATTTTTGCTATCATTTTGGGAGGAAGAGTTAAAGAAAGTTGAGAAAGGGTGTGCCAATTGTGTTGAGTAGAATCGTATTTTATGGCTCTAGGTCATTTGTCTTCTGGTTTCACTGACAACCTTTGAGCATCTCTGCATGTGTGTGTGTGTGTGTGTGTGTGTGTGCATGTGCATAAAACTCTTCTAATGAATGGAACGCTTAGTAGTTGTTAAGCATATATGTAAACAAAGGAAACATAATAGATATACGTTAAATCCCTTCACTTACACTGAGGTTGCTGATGGCTATGTGGTAAGATATCCAACTGGCGTAAAGTCAGTAGGCTTTTGATCCCAGCTTGAAACATATCATGTGTCTCACCACTGATGAGTTGTGATACAATGAAACAGTCTGTCTGTGGATGACTACATATATATATATATATATATATATATATATATATATAGTGTACTTCTGACTAATGTTTGAATGGACTTTAGTAAATTTGCTAGCTTAAAAGATGTACATTTTTTTTGTTTCAAAATATACTCCAACATTACTTAGTATCAAATGTATTATAGATAGGTGGTAAAGCAACAAAATCTTTAATTGTACAAATAAGGAAAATCAGTTGGGCTTAGCAGTTGTTCCTAAAATACTCTTATAAAACATGCATTTCTTAGAAGGTTATTTCTAGAATTGGTTATTTTGACTTTAAAAGTATTTTGTAATTGAGATAATTTGTAGTTCCTATTTCAATTTATCATATGAATCGATAACTGTGATGTTATATTTAATTAACTTTTGTTGTAAACTTCCATTTTGATATCTTTCTACAGATCAAAGTTGAACCACAATGCTGCCTTTTTACAATTACCAATTGGACTTGAATCCAAAATGGAAGGTCTCATTGATTTGATTCACAGGAAAGCCATTTATTTTAATGAACCAATGGGGTAAGCAGAATATTTGCTTTTCATATTATTTATTGCACGCACTGAATTATAAGATTCAATTAGATAATTATGTAGAAATATTTCTTTCATTGGCATATTTCACAAGCTATAAAACAATTAAAAAGAATTTACTCTATTTGTTATTAGTTTTGCTAACATGAGTTATTATGTATTAACTCTTTGTGTAATCTGTGACCTGTGAACCCTGACGAAAAATTATCGTATAAGAACACTTCAGCTTCGTTTTTTTATTTAGTAGTAAAACTAATAACTGATAAGTAAATTATTTTTTAATCATTGAACATCCTAGATTCATAAAATATTCCTCAAACAAATCAGATTCAATTATTTAAATTAATGGTATAATTTTTTTCACGCCATGCTGAGGAAAATATTGATGCTAAAATAAAGAGAAGGATTTCTGGAGGGAAAGGAAAGGATTACTTTTTTTAATGTTTATAATAAAGTGAAATTCTTGACACTGGTATTTGTCAGAGGTCAATAGACAAGAATTTCAGTTTTTAGTGTTTGGGCAGGCAAAGAGAAAAAGTACAGATTTTTGCTTGGAAATCCACTCCCATCTATTCAACAGAGGCAGTGGGTTCACCAACTATTTAAGGCAAGTCGCAGACAAGGTTAAGAGCGAGTCACAGCATTGAGCAGAATACTGTCATCAATAAAGATAGCCATACAATTTTATTCTCTGGTTTATCTTGTTTATTTTCCTTTGTGGACCTGACTGCTTCTACAGTTTTAATTAAAACTGATTGCCAACTTCTTTTATTTAAAAGTGAACACTATGTGAGGAAGTCAGTTAACCAATGAAACTGGACAGGCTGTGTATTGGTACTGCCACTGCCATACAATGTCCTGTTTTGTTTTTTGTTTTTTTTTCCATGTTACGTTAGCATACAAAATTCAGATCTACAATGTTGATTCAGCATTGGTCTGTGGGTTTTTCTTTTTTTAATAAATGTGAACAAACAGATTTAAATTTAAATTTTGATAAATTGATTATTAATAAATAAATGTGTTTATAAAATTCCTTGTTTTTATTTATTTATTTATTTCAATACATTAAACTTATTTTGGAACAATATCACATCACTTCACTAGTTACCATTGCCCCAAATCTTGTATTTTCAGTGATATCAAATAATGTGGAAACAAATTGAAAATCTGGATATATTTTTGAGCCTGTGGTTGAAGAATGATCAGATGTTTTTTTGTGGATGATGCATCACTCATCAGTAAACTTTTAGTAGAGTAGAAATAGGGTTGAAAAAAAATGTAGGATGAAAAACATTGTTCACTATGTTTGAACCCTTTTTTAAAATACTTATTGAAATGAAAAATATGTAGGAAAAGATAATTATTCTGTATTAGTGGGGAACCCCTAATTTTAAGAATTAGGTAAGTTAGGTGGAAGTAAGACAGTAAAACAAAAGGTTGCATAGTTTTATTTTTATGTATTAATGAAACTTGTACATTACCAGTTTTCAAATGTATGGATTTTAGACTTATTCTACAAATCTTTCTTTTTCATTTGGGTAGCTCTACTGGCAAAACGTATATATGGTTCCTTTATCTGCTGTCATCTGTCAGTCTTACATTGTTGAACTCCGCTTGCGCTATTACATTCACTTTCAGACTAATACCCTTGGGAAAGGTATAAACTCTCTTATCCCCTTCAGCTACGGGTTAAATAGTATCACTGCTGTTCTTCTACAAGGATGCTTTTAGCACTAATTAACCCATGAAGGTTGATATGCCATAATACAAAGAAAACCTAAACCAAAACCAGTCTTAAATTGGTCAGATGCCTTGATCACTGCACATCATGAAAAGAGAGTCTTCAACTTTATAGCCGCATTTTGGCCACATGCATAAACAGCTCATAACATTTTGATGTAGTAAAATAAGGTTAATCTATCTTGTTCTTCATAATGTTATATATGAAACAAACTCCTTAAGAAAGCAAGCTTTCTTGATTTTTTTTTCTTTTTAGTCTCAACATTATTGAAGATGAAGTTCCTGTTGATAGACGAGCAGAAGTAGAAAAATGGAGAGCTGAGCTAATTGGTAATCTTTTGTTTTGTTTTTTTTATGTCATATCTTCTTAAAGTTATCTCAGGAGAAATATATACACACGCAATTAGGATTAAATAATTAGATATGTTGATTACTATCTCATTCGAGGATCAACAATGTGAAAGTCATAAGATTTTATCCTGTTTTCATTATTATCCTATTTTATACTTGAAAAATAGTATGATATTGCTCTGAATTTTCATGCATTTGAGCATTATACACATTTTATTGGTTAAAAACACTTTTCACATTAAATTTTAATTTTAACTGTATTAAGCTCCTGTTTTAGTAGAGCACTTGTTTTTATGGGTTAAGATTCACCACAGTTGCAGGAAAGCACATTTGAATGCTCTGAAAATTATACAAATTTCTAACAAGCAGGATTATTAAGTAAAATTTGAGAAAGTGTAAAAATTCTTAAAAAGAATGAAACAAAGAGAAATAGATGAAAAATTTGAATTCACTGCCAAAAGATTTCCACTAATGATGGAAGAACTTTATAGTCAACTTAATAAATGAAATAAAATTTAGAATAATAAACAAGTTACAAAAGAGACAAAAGAAGAATAAACATCATTCACCAATGATTTTTATAATGGCTGATAAATTGAGGATCATTCAGAATAGACACAGGAAGGAAGGGTAGGAGGGGGTAGAAGATGGGTGAAGAGTTTCCTCCCCATTTCGCCCACTTCCGGTTTTTAGTTTTTAGTTTTTACACCAGTTGGAATCACAGTAAATCAAATCTTTTTAATTTTTAAATTCTAAATACATTTCAACTTAAAGAGGCTAACTGTTGTAATCTTTGGAAAAACCCGTATGACACCATTGAATGGTTTAGGAAAATTAAAAATAAGGGCAAGGCTACATTTATGCAATTCGATATTATTGACTTTTATCCTTCAATGACAAAAAAATACTCTAATTGATAGCATTAACTATGCCAGAAAATATGTAGAAATAACAGAAGAACAATATGATATAATTCTAGCTTGTAGAAAAACAGTTCTACAAAATAATAGATCCACAAGGGTAAAAAGTGGTTCTGATAATTTTGATGTCACTGGGGTGGGGGTGGGGGGTGATTCTTCACAAATAGCTGACCTTGTGGGTCTATATATATTAGATATACTTAGTAGGATTGTTAGCCCGGAACAGATGGGTTTATATCATCATGATAATGGGATTATATATATCTCAAATAATAATGGCCCAAATAGCTCACGCATACAAAAGATTATAAGGGTATTTAAGTTTTTAGGATTTAAAATAGAAGTTTCATCAAATAATAAGATAGTTAATTTCCTGGATGTGACACTAAACCTTTCGAATAACACATATAAACCTTTTCTAAAAACCGACCAGTACCCTTCCTATATTAATGTAAACTCGAATCACCCGAAGACCATAATTAAACAAGTCCCCAAAGCAGTAAAATTGAGAATCAGGAATTTATCCACCAACAAGAAAATATTCCAAGAGAGTAGTAAGATATATATGGATGCCCTTAAAAATAGTGGTTTTAGGGAAGAGTTTACCTATCAAGAAGAAAATATATCTAATGATATTAATAAAGAAAATAAGAAGTACAGTCAAAAAAATAGAAAAAGAAAAATTATATGGTTTAACCCCACTTTTTGTAGACTAGCAAGTATAAATGTAGGTAAATATTTTTTGAAATTGATAGATAAACACTTTAAACATAATATACTACATAAAATATTTAATAGAAAAACGTTAAAAATTAGTTACTCCTGCACAAAAAATATTTTTCAAATAATCAATAATCATAATAAAGAGATAATTTAGGAATTTCATTACTGAACGAATAATAATAATAATAATAATAATAATAGTAAACAAAATGAATGTAATTGTAAAACTCAAATGAATTGTCCCATGAATGGATTATGTAACTTAGATAATGTAGTATACCAAGGAATCATTTACCCAAAAGAAAATGTTAAGGATAAAAAAACTTATATTGGGATTTCATTGATGAAATGGAAGTCAAGATATGCTAATCATAAATTTTCTTTCTCCCATGAATATCTGAAAAACCAAACAGCCCTATCTAAGCAATTTTGGAGGTGAAATGAATAAAATAGAATAAAAGAAAAAGATGAGAAGATACCATGTGATGTGTACGTACTTTTCAATGGAAGGGTAACTGAATTAATAGGCATGAATATAAATTTTGAATTTAATTTAAGATAAGTATTACTGTATCCTTACGTAAGGTTATTAAGGAATGTTGTACTTCCCTAAATTATTATTTAATATGGAGTTTTAAGTTGAAATGTATTTAGAATTTAAAAATTAAAAAGATTTAATTTACTGTGATTCCTAAATTATTATTAAATATGGAGTTTTAAGTTGAAATGTATTTAGAATTTAAAAATTAAAAAGATTTAATTTACTGTGATTCCAACTAGTGAAAAAAATAAAAAATAAAAAACCGGAAGTGGGCGAGATGGGGAGGAAACTCTTCACCCATCTTCTACCCCCTCCCACCCTTCCTTTCTGTGTCTATTCTGAATGTAATTATTTTATCCATTAGATCTGAAGAAGTCCTGTTATTTTTGGTATTATTGATTCATATCAATACCCATAATAGGATGGAAATAAATTTATAATCCTAATGTGACTGGTTTTTGTTTTCCTTAAAGAAATTATTGCTCTGTGATGTCAGTTACATTGAGCTCTTTACCAGGAAAATCTAAATGTTCATAGTTGAATGAATTTTTTGTCCTGATGGAATTATTCCCGACTCCAGTTTAACTGGACTGAATAATAAATATATAAAGTTGGCAACCGTATTCAAGGGCGACCCAAAGGCTCCCTTTTCAGTAGATACTACACCAAGGTGTAGGGGAGGTCGCTACTCCTTTCTCTGGATTGCTCCAGTTTACCTTTGATCCATACCTTATAATGTGTTAAACAAGAAGGCATCAAGTACCATTTTTTTGAGTCTTTGGTATGATTTGACCTGCAATTGAATCTTGGTCTCCTGGGTCATTGACAAACACTTTACCTTCCAGCTATGGGTTAAATATGATAGTAAACTGCATCTGATGATGAGGCTACACTTCTGGAGCTCTGGGGAGTATGGAGTCACCTATTGAATGCCATGTTCTTGGGTCCACACTGAATGGTAGTACCTGTTAGGGTCCGTCTAGAGGACAAATAAATCTGAGATAATGTTTAAAATGATTTTGAACTTTATTAGAACATTGTCTCTTAAAACATTGATATTGTAACTACCTATATAAAATGATTGCGAGATGATAATTGTTTAGCATAAAATAATCCAACAAGAATTGATACAACATAAAACCAATCAGCAACAAGCTTTGGAATTTAAAATAGTAAGATAATTTTATAAAACTTGCCATGTGATTACAATTTTATTAGTGCTCTATTTTTTTCTAAAATAATTTAATCTTTTTTTTTTTTTATTTAGATTTAAATCTTTTTTCCTTTTTACCCAATAAAAATATAAAAATGTTATCTTTTAAACTTTTTTTTTTGTTTTTTTTTCCCCCCAGAATGTTTGGCCAATGTTGATGAGACTTTAGGAGAAATTTTCCTTGAAGAAAGACAACCAAGTGAAAAAGAAATAATGGTAAAAACTTGATTTTTACATTATTCTTTAGATTATTTTGGTTATATTTTCATTTTTAGATTTTGGTTATATTTTCATTTAAAAAAAATGATATTACTCCTTATTTGATGATCCTCTAAGTATTGTTAATGATGTTTATAATTCTATAAAAATTATTGTTATAGCTAAACTGATCCATCATTTTTTTATTCATGTAATTTGGGATGGCATTACATTAATAGGCACAAAAAATAGAATCAGTAAAACAAGTATAAATTCAATTTGGTACTCTTTACCTTCATTTTAAATTCATGTCCTTGGAGGAAAAGCTTGAGTCCATATCTCCCTGTTCTCTCCCTTATTGCCAGATATCTTGATAAAAAGGTCTTGTCACAATGGTTGACAAAGAAAAAAATGAGCAATCTCTTTAGAAAACAACTCTTATATACCTACTTGGTTGAAAAGCTGTTTCATTCATTGTCAACCTTTTTTTTCTTTCAGTCATTTACATTATTTTTACCAAGATCTGTATGTAAATTTCTTGAGATCAATTCTGAATCCATATATTTTTCCATGACTTTGAATTTGTCAAATGTAAAACTAAATCATCATCAACCCTCTTATTGCATCTAAAACGCATCAATGCTCTTTTATCTTTGCTTGCATATCTTCTATTCTGTTTACTGATTTTGGTCATATTTATTTGTCCTTCAATTTAAAATGAAAATGTCTTTTTGGAAAATAAGTGTCTTGTGGTCTCTAAATTATCACAATAAAAATGAACAAAACTAAACATCCCAACCAAATGTACCAAGATTGTTATGTTCAGTGTCAGTTTCACACGTTTAGGAAGGAAGACTTTTCATGATCAACTTGAATTAAAACTGTTGAATTAATTATTGTAGATATTTATTCAAATCCTGATGAAATTAGGAAGGTGACATGTTTCTTTTTCAAGTGGATTAGGGTGAGAGCAAGAAAACACACCTAACTCTAAAATTGGCCTATATTTTGATTTTGATTTTTTTGTGATTAAGTCCAATGCTCTGAGAGAGTATCACAGATACTTTGAAGTTGTTATATTGTTAAACTTGTTCTATGTGAAGAAACTAGCCATTATATATATATATATATATATATGCAATAGTTGAAACCATTTAACTCTGTGCAAACAACACATTTAAAAATGAAGTTACCTACAAACTATTTGCTTTTATATCATATATGTATAAACAGAATTTAGCATTAATTAACCCACAAGGGTTGATATGCTATTAAACCAAATAACCAAACCTTAAATAGGATTATCAGTGTTAGCAATACTTGAAACCATTTAACCGTGTGCTAATAAATGAGCTCTGACTTGTTTTGAAATAAAACTAGCTACAAACTATTCACTTACAAATCACATACACACACATGTGTGTATGTATGTATATATATATATATATATATAATCCAAGGAAAGTAGTCTAAGGATTTAACTATTAAGTAATAATTCAAGGGGAATAAGAATATCCAATTGAGTGCTCAATGTCAATGGCTATCAAATATATAATTAACTTCAGATTAAAAATACATCAAAACTCACATGCAGAATGCAAACATTTCTTAAAAAATTAAACGTAAAAAATTCAATTTTGTTGTTCCATTATAAATTTATTTCAGATATATAAAATGACTTCCTTTAGATGGATAAAATACAGTTATGTAATAATAAAAATTGATTTTTTTTCATTTAATTTTATGAAATATATATTTTATAAAATCATGAATTGGCTTTATGAAATGAAGATCAAGAAATTCACACCAGCTGCAGGCATGTTCATGACTGATAAGGCCTATGAGGAACAGACAGGCATGGTCAGAGCTTGATGACATGATATTGCAGTTCCTCCTCTTTCTACATCTTTTGTTCTTGAGAGTGACTCTGTAGATGTTTTTAAAAGAGGTGACAACATGGTTGGTGGTGAGATGCTAGGCATCATAGTTCTCAGCAGTGGTTAATATGTGGCAGTACACTCACCCCCACTAAACACAGAGGTGACTCCACTTCCAATCCACTGACCATTCCACCAGGTGGTTATGTCTTTGGATGATACAACTAATCTGCTATCTACCCATGTTGTGTTTTTTAGATTAAGATTAAGAAACCCCCAAAAAAGTTGACACCAACAAAAAGAGAACAAAACATGGCTGTAATAATAATATTTAGTAAAAAAAAGTATCTTTAAAAATGGTACATGTATTCACCCATACCAAAGTTTGGAGGTTTTAGTTAAAAACCCAGTTCACAAATTAAATCATCAGTCATATAAATTTTAGGCTTTTCTATTCTTGCTTTCTATAGTCTGGTACAAGGCAATCCCAAATCGTGGTTATGTTTGCTTTCCTCTATCCTTAATATTATTTCACAAGTGTTGTATTACATTAGGGTTCCTTTGCTTTCTATACCCAGTGTAGTCTGGCACAAGGTAGTTTCTAGTAGTGTGTTATGTTAATTTCACCTAGCTTCTTTACTTTTGCGAGTCTGGTACAAGGGTGTCTTAAATATCGTATTGGTTCACAAAGTGTTGTATTATCTTAATTCTCTTCATTTTCTATACCTAAGGCAGTTTGGTAAGAGGCCCTCGCAAAGTATCATATTATCTCGATTTCTCTTTGCTTCTCTATTTCCACTGGTTTAGCACAAGGCTACTTCAAGGTGTCACATTATCTCAGGCTTCACTTCACTTTTCTACTTTCACAAGTCTGACACAAAGTTATCTCAAGGCATCACATTATCTCAGTCTTTATTCACTTCTTTATGAGATTGTCTATTGGTTAGACTACATCATGTCCGAACAAAAAGTAATATGGCTTTTCTCTGTCTCTCCGCTTGGGCAGTCTGGCATAAAACCAAGACAATGTGAACTCTGGTAGCACCTTCTGCTTGTCTCCTGCTGGTCTCTCCAAGTATCGTATATATGCATTTTCTCTCACCGTCACCCAAAAGGGGCGGTCTTCCTCAAATTGAAATTACTACTAATTTTATGCTGATGTGTTATTGTATCAGAAAATGATTAAAAGAAAATTCTCCATATTCAAATTTAAAAAATAATTTATTTAAAATCCAGGGTTTTTCAGTACTCAGTTGCCTTTGATGATTGACAGCCCCAGGCTTTAAGGTCAAATCTACTGTTAATTCCTCTTTGTCAGGTATTTTGTAAACACAGCAATCTTTCAAGACAATTCAAACAATTCTTTCTGACTACTTCCAGTTTGAACAATAACAATATATTTTTCTACTTTTCCTTACAAAAATAAAAACAATACAACCTTGATTTACACTTCATTTCAAAAATCCATTCCACCAACCTATACAATTGTAATGTACTATATATTCTTCTAAAATCCAAATTGTTTTTTTTCTTCTGGTTAATAAAATATCTCTGACTTGGGCCCCTAACTTCATGGGCTTACAGATGTGACAGGCGCCAAAGTTTTTTCAAGCAGTCCTTAAATCGCTTCTTTGGTGGCTTTCTGTCATGATGGACAGCAGAGAGCTCACACATATTATGATCCTGGACAAGCAATGATTGCTCATTTTGGAGACAAGTCCAGTAAAATGGCCTTGATGCTGGTGATCTTCACTTTTTCAAGAACTTCGATATTGGTGAAGTCACCTCAGTGAAGGTTAAGGATGGTGCAGAGGCAGTGCCGGTGGAACCATTTGAGGAGTTGTAGGTTGTACCAATAAGTGACCCATGACTGAGGCATATAAGAGGATGGCAAGGACAATAGTTCTATATATGTTGATTTTTGTGTCCTTATTCAGGTGTTTGCCACACCACAAACATTTATCTAGTCTACCAAATGCACTGCCTGCCTTTGCCAACCTGTTATCAACTTCCTTGTTGATCTTGGCATCTGATGTGATTGTGCACCCCTGGTGGGTGAACCAGTAGACTACCCTCAACCCAGTTATACCAATGATGATGTGGGGATGGCAGTACTCTTCCCAAGATACAGGCTAGTTAAGTACCCCTGTCTTCTTTGAACTGACTTATATATATATATATATATATATATATACAGAGGATTTGGCATTAAATAACCCACAAGAGATGATATGCCATTTAACAAAATGACTTGCCATCCTGATCACTGACAATACCTTTCTTCCTGATTTTCTATCATGTTTTTTTTGGGGGTGGGGGGTGTAAGAAATATCTTTGTTCAACAATAAAATGTTATTCAGTGAGCAGTAATAAGCTATATATATATATATATATATATATATATATATATATACACCAGGTTACATAAACTACTTGAAATTTATATGGGAATAGAATTACTACAATTTCTGTACCTCAAAATGAGAAGAGTAAAATATTAATCTTTTTTAATAAGAAAAAAGTTCATTAATTTATTTCTAGTTTTGTAATTTAATAACCAAACTGTATTTTCTTCTTTTGCTTTTTTTTTTTTCTTCTGTTTATTTTTTAAACCCTTTTACAAAATTTCTTTTTAGGCTGCTATAAAACGAACCTGCATTAAACGTTCCTTCACTCCTGTTCTGATGGGAACAGCTTTGAAAAACAAAGGAGTTCAAACTTTATTAAATGCCATCATCTCATATCTTCCTAATCCAAATGAAGTTCAAAATTTTGCTTTGGATAACACTGATGGGTAAGCTTTAGTTTATTGTATTACTAAATTTAAAGAAACTTCTCTGTTAAAAACTCTTTCATTTTCATCTGTAAAAAAATCTTTCATACTATATAGAATATGTAAGATACTGTAAGTTGCCTTGTTAAGAATGTCAGACTTTAGGATAACTTACAAACAAGCTGCCATTAAAGCTTATTAAATGAAGAAAAGCTTTGTACAAACATCTGTTGATAAGTACTTCAAGAAACTGGTCCCCCCAGTAAGGACCATCCTCTTTTCAGTCTCAGAATCAAATCCATTATCATCAGCATGAAAGCCATCTTTCCCTCTCCGTCATTGTAATATTGGTGACTAACACTTTTATGTTTTTAGATTGCACTTTATTCATAAAAACACAGGCTTATATAGAAAATAATCTTAGTACCAATAATAGTATTTGTGCAACAGTCCATTCAGAGTGTAAGTATGTTTGTGTCTCCCAATTTTTTTTTTTTTTGTAAGCCATGACTTTCTGTGGAATGCTACACAATCTTGTTCTTATTGGTTGATTTAATGTTTTTCAGTTGTAAGTCTGAGTGATGGAATAGATTTGTTTGGGTCTATCTTAGATGTGGCTTGTTGTACTGGAGTTTTTATAGATTTATCTTGTTCAGGGTTTATACAAATCCAGTTTCTGTGAGGCATCAATATATGATATGGTGGCCTATCAAATTTTTGCTTCACCTATACTTGTTGCTCAGTGTGTTTTTTACCTGGAGGGTCTTTTATTTCTCTTATTTTGATAATTGGGATTTTTGTAGATCTTGCCTGTATTGCAAATGTTTCAGCTTCTCTAGCATGTTATCATGTGCACAACCTGTAATTGGCAGCAAATGAACAGTCAGTAATGGTGTGCATTTAGTAGATTTTGCCAGAGCAGATAACACTTGCTATCAAGGGCTTTATATGTTACATTTCTCCAGTAGACAATTTTTGCTATGCTTACTGTATAATTGTTAGTCCTCAATTATAAATAGTGTCAGAAATGAACCCTCCAACCTACATGTGCAAAAAAAATAATGGCCAACAGACAGCAACACATGACATAGACTAACTACACTACTTTGACAAAGGATCTACCATCAATTGAAGTAGCGACGAAATTGTTTCACAGATTTAAAATATAGAAGCAGCAATGTGATCTGCTATTTACCGGGTCTCTAGAATTACTATTAGAAGGAAAAAAATGCTAGAACTTATTATATTGATTGAACGAGTGTGATCTGGAATTATTTAATACATGAAGTTTAACAAAAAAATACTAAAAATTATTGAGACAGATTTAAAGCATTTTTTTAGCCACAGGCAAATGAATTGATCGTTGCATGGGAGCTTCACCATATTAAACAAGGCATACTAACTCATGAAAAGTTTAACAAACTGGGGTTTAGTACAAGATTCTGGCTACCCTCCTACTAAAAACACAACAGGTTGATACATGATTTTCTTGTGTTCGAGGTAGACTGTCAGAAAAGTGTGCCTTAAACAAGCAAAATCCCTGATAGTAGACGAAGCAAAAGAATTCACAAATAACCAGCTCAAAAGAATGATAACAGTTGATAAAGCAAGTATTAATGTGGTAAAAAGTCTTGAAGACCTAAACACTCTGCTCACTAGTATAATCCAAAACAAAAACTGTGAAAATCAAAGAACAAAATTATCCAACATGCAAAAGATGTTGCACAAGGTCATATTCATTTCATGATTGTCCTGTAAAATATTCTATGTGCAACTACTGCAAAAGACTAGGTCACTATGCTTAAATGTATTTAGTAAATGCATGAATTATGAAGATGAGATTAATGACACCAATCTGAGTATTTTGAAAAATCACACCAGTCCAATTAACACTTTCACATTTTGTTATTCACACAACTTGCAAAAAAAAAAAAAAAAAAAAAAAAAGCACTTTTGTCTATAAATTTGTCTTCTAAAAAAAGAAGGTAAACAATACAGTGTCTTATCCAAAATAGATTCGGGTGCAGAAACAAATATTATGCCTAAATGACTGTGTAGAATATCTCCTCCTCCACAAGTTGCAAAAGTCAAACACAAAGTTATTTACGTATAATGGAACAGGAGTAAAAAAAAAAAAAGAAAAAAAAAAAGATGGGGACATGTGTTATGTGCGCAAGGTCCAGAACAAAAGATACCCAAACCTCTAAAAGTTTAAATTGCTGCTGTGGACACAAATATCATAATAATTGGCAGCATATCAAGTCATGAGGTGAAACTTATTGAATTATACTTTCCAGTTGCAATTGAGGTGGAAAAACTTTGTAAAACTACAAATACCAAGTACAACTAAATTGTTTGACATACATAGTATGCAACATTAATTGCCACTAACAAAGCAATACCTTTATTAAAGAATCCAGTGAAGTATTCACTGCTATTCCTTACTTCCCCAGTGACCCCTATCATATTGAAATTAAGAAAGACTACAAATCAGAGACAAACATCCACCTCAATAAGTCCCATTACATTTGCAAATTGCATACAAAAAAGAGCTAAAAAAATTCTTAAGAAATGGCTGGTAATGAATATATTCTGTGGATTAATTCATTTGTGGTGAGAAAAAAACCTAACAGGAAAATTTGAATATGTGTCTTCACGTGACTTAAATCATGCTATCAACCAGACTCAATTACATAAGAACTATCAATGATGTAATTCAAAAGTTAAATAAACTGTCCTACTTCCGACACCATGTATAATTGAGGATTAACATTTCGGGGGGGGGGGCGTTTGGATTGCCCTTTATTCATAAAAAGGCAGGTATTTATATAGAAAATAATTTTAGTATCAGTCAAATTATTTCAGGAACAGTCCATTCAAGGTAGGTACATTTAACATCATCATTAACAGTAGCCATCTTTCCCTTAATGTTAAAATGTTGCTTCCTCCGATGTATGGAAGATAAAACAAATGAATAGATCAATCTTTAATCCATCCAAAATGTTTTTAGAACAGTTTCTTTAATGTTTTTTTCCCCCCAATACTGTGTATCTATCTACATGCACATGCTCTCCCTCTTTCTTCAATACAGCAGGACCATATGTAGTTATTTTTATTATTACTTTTTTTTTTAAAGCAGAGCTTCACAAACTTCACTTGATGCTTCAATTCTTGTAACCAAATTTAATTCCCATTCACCCCTAAATAAATTAATTCCCATTCACCCCTAAATAAATTAATTCCCATTCACCCCTAAATAAATTAATTGAATATTAAATTATAAAAGGTAACTAATTTACGAGTGTCTAATAAATTTACATAAGAAAAGAATCGGTAAAATATAAATACAAAATCATCTTGAATTTTCTAATTATTTTTAAATGGGAAGGATGAGTTTAGTGGGCATTAAGATCATGAATATTAGGTTGTAGATTTATGAGTTTGAGCTCCATTTTTACATTCAAAATGTTTCTCTATTTGCTTAATAGATACTACATGTGGCTAAATCCAGATTCCATCTTGAATGAATGTTGAAAATCTAGTAAAATGGACTCCACATTTGCACAAAACTTGGTATATTTTGCCATAGTTATTTCCTTCATCCAGTAATATTCAGTTCCTTTAAATGTGTACACAGATTTCACTTCAAGATCAAAAGTCATTTCAATAAATTCTTAAAGAAAGGTGTCTAAATTTGCACTTTCCACTTCAACAATAAATGGAGAAATAATCCATGTAGGAATTTCCATGTTTAGAAGATCCTTGAATTGAGTTTTAAAGTATTTTTGCAAATTCCTCATCTGGTTTACAAAGAAAGATAAACAACTTATCATGCAAAATACTTTCTTCTGATTGTTTTGTAGAGCACAAATTTTCAAAATACTGAAAGTTGTATCAGCCTAAAGAAGACTTGTATAAAACAAGTTTAGCCTGGAATGCTAAAATAGTGGCTCTAGATATTAAGATTTATAGATACAAGCTATGTTTGGCTCCTATGCTTTTATTCACCCCCCCAACCCTCAGGGGCCTATATCTCAGGTAATTTAAGGGTTAGCAAGCTAAGCTAGCGGACCAATTCTAATGAGTTAGTTTCTCACTGGATGTCCCATATTTTTGCCTTTGTACCACAAGTGGCTTAGTAAATAACAGCTTTTATTATTACTGTATTGTTATTTTTAATTTAAATATGTTTTAGTGGATTTTAAATTGTTTGTTCTATCTTTTATATGCAAATGTAAAATATATCTAAAACAAACCAAAAACTGACATATACATTTTCTAACTTACATAGCAATTTGACTTCTTAGTAGATTTTTGGTTCGTAATCAAGGGACTATCTGGATTTATATTTAATGTTGTGCTGTGACCAAAAAGGATTGTGGCCAATGAGATTAAAGAAGAACATGAAACATTATGGAATTAAATGACTAAGGACACATCTCTCATATTCAGTCACTTGACTTGACAGAACTGTTGGCTGAGGAATATACATACAGTCTTGGTCACAATTATTGGCACCCATAAAAGTTTACTACATAATGTAGAATATCTCCTGAAAAAAAACAAAAACAAGAAAAAACGAATTTAGTGAAAGAGTTTTAGTCTATTAACAACTCACAATTGCTGAAGAACAGCAAATGATAAAATTACAAGTTTTTATAAATTTGGTTCTTTTCTGTTTATTTCTGAAGATATAGCAAAAAGAATGAAAAAGTGCCAATAATTGTGACCAGGACTTAAAAATGAGCATTTAAAGATTGATGACAATTTTCTCTTCCTTTTCGTCTGGTTTTGAAATTCTCTGACAATTTGAAATTTGTAAGTCCCTTTTGTTTTCTCTTTCTGTTCTAGATCCAAATAAATAGAGGGCTGCTATCAACCATGAAACTGTATTGTGTGTGTGTGTCTGTTTTTTGTATTTTTTTTGGTTTTTTCTCTACTACTTCTACTGCTACTATAAGCATGACAGAAGGTTTCTAATCAATGCATCAAAAATTCCCTAGTAATTTTACATGTCTGATCCTTGACAAAGTTATTTGTATTTCACTTCACACTAATGCCTTTTGGAAAGACGTAAATCCATATCTTCTCCTAGTTATGGGTAAATAATAGGATAGACTGGACTCTTCAGTCTTGCTAAGGCAACTGGTCTACAAATAAGAATACTAAATTCAGACCACTGAAAAATTGACTTTGTGTTGCATTCTGCCTGTAGTTGAGAGGTGGATAAATGTATACATGTCTGATGCAGGAATAATTTCATTTTTTTCTTTTTGATTATAAATTGGCACAAATTCTAGCAACATTTTGTAGATTCCATTTGGAGTGATGACATTTTTCTTAGATTTTCTGCTATGACTCAACTGATAATTTCTTTTTACTGCAAATAAAAGAAAATACAACAAAATGCTGAAGAAAAAAGGATTTTGGATTTTTTTTTTTTTTTTTTATCATCAAAACTGAAAACTACAAATATTTGATTTTTGTTTTAATTTGTTGATTTTGAGTGACTGAAATTTATTCTGATCCCAAAGTAATTATCTTTTTATTAAAATTTAATTGTATTTTATAATTTTGATGAAAATAAAGATATTTTAGAAGTTTTAATTTTCAAAATATCCTTGTTAATTTCAGGCATTTGATTTATCTGTTAATAATAATAATAGCAGTAATTTCATCTGCATATAAATAAAAATTATTTTTAGTTTGTTTTTATTATGTGATTATCTGAATTTTTATGTTCGATTTGAAAAAAACAAAACTTTTTTATTCATCTTATTTTTCAGAACAGAGAATGCAAAACAATTCCTTTTAGATTCTGCACGAAATACAGTTTTACCTTTTGTTGGACTTGCATTTAAATTGGAGGTAGAATCAATTTTCTCATTATCTTATTTAGAATTTATGAAATATTTTTCACATTATTTTTAAAATAAGATTTTATAATACGTATTGAAAACAATAGGCAGTATTTATGTTCATAATCTTGAGTTCTCTCTGCTGTGAGGCTGCTTAACAAAAATAAATAATGCCACACACTAAACCTTTTAAATCAACACAAAATTTCAAAGTTTCTGATCAATTTTTTTATAAAATTCAGTAATGAATCTATATTCAAGAACAAACAATTATATCTCTCTTACTGTGATATTTCTTTCATAAGAATTTGAAACTAAACAATAAAAATTATTGATGATTGTCTAAGAAAATGTAATATTTTTGTGTCCACTTGTTTACAGATATTTTGTTTTGTGCTGCAGATCAGGAAAAAAAATTACAGGGAATATTCGATACATCAAATATTTTGTGTTTCACAATTAATTTTCTAAAAAGAAGATTTGGATTTTTCACTTTTTTGAAATATACAAACAAGAATAAAAAAATTTGATAAAAAGACAAAAAAAAAAACTTAAAAAAAAAACATTAAACTTGTTTATATCATTAGAAAAAAGCTAAAGTCTTAGAAATCTTATATATATATATATATATATATATATATATATATATATATATATATATGCACACAATTATTTAACCTTATAAGAGTGGATTTTTTAAGTTGGTTGGTTCGTTTTATGGCTTGTCAATTCTTAATTGCCAAAAAAATTTTGTAAACAATTATATGGTTCTAAGTATTTATATTTGATAATAATCCTTTGTAAACAATTATAATTTCAACTAACTATTCTTAATACAAATAATTTACATGCAATTAACTGATTTCAAGTAATTTCCTGTTTAATAATAATTTGCTAACAATTATTTATTCTATTTTAGACTAATAATATACAATCTTTTCATGTGGATCCAAGTAATTATTCCTATCTAATAAAAATAGTTTGTACACAGTTATATGGTTTCAAGTATTCCTCTTTAATACTATATATTTGCAAGCAATTAAAGGTAGTTCACAACCATTTTAAACATTTTACTTAATTACAATATCAATGTAGTTCAAAATCATTCCAAACATTATCTTAAACTGATCCATTTGACCTATTAATGAGACCCTGACAGGTACTACCACTTTAGGCCAGAGTGGACCTGGAAGTAATTACAACACTGCATTTAAAACTCAACATTCGATTCTTAAGTTCATTTTATCATGAATTAATAGAAAATTAATTTGCATTGGATTTCTCCCCCCCCCACTCCATGTCACTATAAGATACCGTCCAAACTTTGGAAATTTGACAAAAAAAAAAAAAAAACATTTACTCTAACACCCAATTTTCTGTTCATAGTAATTCAAAAGTAATGGGGGAAATTTGGGTACTGCTCACAAAGAGTTGTGGTAAAACTCTATACTACATTCAGTTGAGACATACTGCTCAAATTAAAGTTGCGTATCATCATATATATAATCTGAAAATAGTAATGAAAGTTTTTAATCTATTGAATTCATTATTACGGAAATTACAAAGAGAATGTTGTTACAAATTTGGGAATATGAGATTTGGATTTAATAGGGGAAAAAAACCCCAACAAATTATCCTCTGAAAAAACTGGTGGTTTTAAAGTTTTTTGTTTTTTTACAGTTTCTGTTTTTCTTTTCTCTCTTTCTGTATTTTTAAAAAAATTTATCATTAGGCTGGAAAATTTGGTCAATTAACCTACATGCGTGTGTACCAGGGTGGTTTGAAAAGAGGTGACACCATCATCAATACACGGACACAGAAGAAAACCAGAGTGCAAAGATTAGTACGAATGCATGCTGATGAAATGGAGGTAAATATTAACAATAGCTAAAATGGTTTCATTTCACTTAATGGCATATCAACTCCTTATGGGTTATTTAATGCCAAAATATGATTGATTTCTAGATTTTTTTTTTAAAAATTGCACTTTTAAAACTTTTCTACAATCATTTGTTTGCACATAGATGATATTAAGTATTCCTGTCTACTACAAATAATTTGTACACAGTTGTGTGATTTCAAGTATTCCTATATAATACTAATAATTATATGGTTTCTGGTAATTATTTCTATTTAATAATAGTCATTTGTTTGTAATTATATGGTTTCAAGTAGCTAATAATAATCTTTAGTAAACAATAATTGCTATAAGTAATTATTCTTAACACAAATAATTCACACAAGTTATATGGTATCAAGTATTCCTATATGATTCAAATATTTTTTGAATAGATCTACTTGACCCAAAGATGGGACCCTAACAGGTACTACCACTCCTGGCTCGAGTGGGCCTGGGAGTAATAGCAATAAAGGGTTACTACTAACTTCCAAGAATTGAAGCCTTACCATCAGATATAGTTTAGTGTCATATCCAGGACTTGAATATCTATGATGATGATACTATGTTGATGAGAAAAAGGTTATGGCAGGTCAATTTCGGCAGATGGGTTGAAACTGTAGTAACCTCTTGGTATCAAGAGGTTCTTTTTATGTGACATTATATTAGGAAAATATCTCATCAACTGTTTCAGGACAATCACTGCCCTTATCACTCTTGATGAAATGGCTTGAATCACTGGTTCACTGCCAGAGTTTTAAAAGGCAAAAACTAATTTCTTAGAAGATATCTTGTCATCTGTCTAAAACAGCCCATTTGGCTGGGAGCTGTAAAATACACTGAATGCATCTCTGCAGAGGGATAAGACCCGCATCACCAATGAGTGTCCTGGATATAACATTAAACCATCTGATGGTGAAACTCCAGTAATGCTGGAGCTTTGGGGAATATAGAGTACCCCTTCATTGCCATCACTCCCAGGTCCACTCTGATCCGGTGTGATAGTATCTAACAGGATCCTGTCTGTGGTACATTTAAATTGTGTATAAGCAAACGACTTATGTTAAATCAAATTTCTAGAATTTGAACTGTTTGACCATTTGACTCTGTATAAACAAATGACTGGTGTTTAATTGAAATGTTAGTTATGTATAACAATGCTTGGAACAATTTAACTGTGTGCTAGCAAATGAGTAATTTTGAATAGAATTATTAGTGTTGATTAGCAATACTTGAAACTTTTTAATTGTGTGCCTAAATGGAATTGTAAGTGTTACACAGTGATGCTTGAAAACATTCCACTGTGTGCAAATAAAACTATTGATGTTAGATAGCAATATTTGAAACCATTTAAGTGAAAGCAAATAAATAATTAATACTAAATAGAACAATCAGTGTTAGAATATTTGGAACCATTTAACTGTGTGCAAACAATAGTAATACTCATGTGCAAACAACTTAGCTCTGGCTCATTTAAAAAATAAAATGACCTACAAACCATATATAATATGTATAAAGAGGATTTGGCAATAAATAAGCTATGAGGGTTGATATGCCATAAAACCCAATCTAACTTTTCTGATTTCAGCTTTATAAAGTTTGATGAATAAATTCAATGAAAATACATTTTCTTGAAAAGATTTTTTAAATTAACAAAATATTAAAAGTTTATTACAAGTTTCAAAATTCTGACAAATCTATAAACAAATAAGTTAAAATCATAAACATTTTCTTATTTCCTTGAAGCTTATCATTATTTTTAGATGAATCATTAACAACCATTATTAATTTTTGACAAATATTTCTTTTGTTTTAATTTTAATTGCTTTTCATTATCACAACCATCAAATGATGTGGAGTAGCCAGAATAAAAAAGTAACTGAAATTAAGATGGAAGAAATACTTGTCAAAAATTGATTTTTCATTAATTCTTAATTGTTTGTTAATTCTAAATAAAATTTGTTTCATAATGCAGAATTTTGTTATCAAAGGTTGTCGAGAAAATTAGAGGAAATTTTAAGGATAGAGAACATCAATAGGTGATTTGTTTAAACCTCATGTCATGATGATGATGATGATCAACATCATCCTGGAAAGTTGTGAATATATGCATTCTGTTTGCACATTTTCTTATGTTCATTGATATGTATACATTATTTATATTTCCTTTGCATTGATAAAACTCTTGAGTAGATGAATAGTTCCACAATTTCATTTCTTTAAATTAAGCCGGGGCTATTAGGGATCTTGTTATTGTACTTCTCTGTACCTTTCTTGACCATACCTAAGACTCTGTTTTATTATTATAGGTTGAACAGTAATTCTAAGGTGTCACATATTTTCAATTTCTTATCATATTCTTTTACATTTATTTTTATTTGATGGTACGGCTATATCTATTTTATTATTGTTATTTAAAAAAATGTAGTCTATTTTTGTTTTTTGTTATTACTACTTGAAAGGAATCAAAATTTGAATTGTATTACAACTTCAATTTGCAAGATAATTGTATTGAAGTCCTTTACCATTCTGTAAAGGAAGTTACATGTTAAATTGCTTCATTTTTTTTTTCTTTTTCCCTTTAGGAAATTGCTGAGGGCTATGCCGGAGATATTTGTGCATTATTTGGAGTGGACTGTGCAAGTGGAGATACATTTGTTACCAAAGGCAACAATCACATTTCCATGGTAATTCATGCACTTTCAATGCTTTTCTGTTTCGTTTATGTCAATTTTGAGTATTTTATCCATTATTCACATATATGTATATATATTGTTACGCCACCATGTGCCCCACAGGCTTGCAGGTTGCCGTTTGTTCCTGCCAAGTCCACCATTTAAAGCAGGGTCCACACGTGGACTGTGGTTTGCCAAACACTATTTAATTTTACAGATATCACCAACTCCCTAGCTGAACCATATTTTAAAGCCACTAGGTGAGTTCTAGGTGAATTATTAAAATTCAAGACGGCTAACTGACAGCTTTCCCCCTCAAATACAAGGTCTTCGACAAATACAATGCTTCTGCAACAAAAAAAGGACTCTGACTAAAATAAAGAAACAAAGAAAAAAAACAATTCAGGTAAAAGTCAGGAGTGAGGAAGTCTTTCTGTATCTCCAAAGAGCTCCCATTAAAATATTCGTATCCCAGACGAGGTTCCCCATTTAATCTCTGTTAATGGGGGAAGGTGAGAATATAGTTCGTCAGTGGTAGACACATTCTGCTTTCCTTCAGGCTTCGGGATTTAATGGTAGAACTCGGGCTCCAAATCTCAAGTTTATCGTTGGGGAAATATTCCCTCTTTTCTCCTCTATCTTATCAGAGCTATTCTTTCCTCCCATAATTTGCCTTTTGTTCACGTCAGTGTGAATGCAGCAAGATAAATTTGAATATACTTAAATTGTATGTTCACTTACTTGGGATTCTGTGGAGTTTATTTTTTTCTCTTTTTCCTCTCATTATTGAGTTTCCATAACACGTTGGTAGAAAGATAAGACCAAGATTAATAATTGTCTCTTTCCTCGTGGACAAGTTTTTTCTTTGAGTATTTGTTTAACGAGGCTCACCATACCTTGGAGTTTGAATTTATTCTTATAGAGGGTGGGGTTTTCTCATGCCAATGTCAACTTGTACTAATAGAGAGGGTTGAAGAAAGACAGCCTCACTTTCCACTATTCTGCTTACTACTATAGTCGGCTGGGCCAGCGAGTCGCACCTCCTTTCCCCCATGATCCAGCGAATGTATTAGGGTGTCATATTTCCTTGTCACAATATATATATATATATATATATATATATATATATAATCTTCAGCACAAAACTACAAGGGGAGTGTGGAAGTGTTTCTTTCAGTCACACATCTTTGATTTTTTTCCCAACACAATAAAGTCATTAAAGGTAGAAAAGACAGTATTTTTTGTCTGAATACTTGAAAAAACAAACTAAACCTCAAAATGCACACTAAAATACATGAAATGATAAGTATTCTGTTGTCACCTAACAAAAAGGTTACTGAATGAGAAATAACCCAGAGGTTGAAAATGAAATGGAAATCTTTATAACATAAACAAAATACAATACTCGCCAGCGGCGTGAAGAAAGTAAACACTGGTTGTGATGAACTGCTTAATCAGCATATTTACCCCTTTATTGAAATGGCATTGACAAGTGTTACACTTCAAAATACAAATATTCTCCGACTTGAAAATTTTTTAGATAAACTTCATCTTCAGATATACCTAACTTTAGCCCCCCCCTCGCTCTGACAACCAAACACTGCAATTTAACTACTTTATTTTTGATACTCACATTTTCTACTAACATTTAAATATCCATGAAAAAAACCCAAATCAATTGGCTGGTTACTTTTTGATTAGAGGCAACTCTAATTTTTGGTTATTTTGGGTGTGGTTCCAATTTGAAGATTTGACTTCTAATCAATAACATGATTCTATCCCTTAATGAAAATCCTGTTCCATCAGCCCAGGAATGATGATCAGGTTTCAAATTAAGCTTCTCTGTTTTCATCATTTAAAATCTGGTTTTTGAGGGAAATGCCTAATTCAAACTGTGATTTTTCTCCAAGAAAGAAAAAAAAAGCTTCCAGGTGATTTTTGGCAAACTCAAATGATACTTTTCCTTCTCTGAGGAAAACTTTTCCATTAAAATGTTATCTTCAGGAAATAAAATGTGTCAATTTTGTAAAAATCTCATAAAATTTTGTCACAATTGATAACAAAATGAAGTTGAAAGATGATTTTCATATAAGTTAAGTTACAATTTACTGAATATCTCAAAGTTTTTTGATTGCAGAAGGCAATTTCTAGTTATGATGAGATGTCACTTTACTCTTTTGACTTTGTATATGTAACTCTGGTTGTCCAGTTAAAATGCATTTAGTTATAAAGAATTAGAGTTGACAGGGGTCTAGGAAAGAGGCACTGGGTCCTTTTGCCAGGGCCTGAGTAGAAAGAGAGAGAGAGATAGTCACAATAAGCTGACGGTTTTACTTCTCGGTCATCTTAAAAATATCAAGTCTAAAAGGAAACTTTAAGACTACATACAGATAGCGTTAAGAAGTGGATGAAAAACACTTTGAACTGTGAGTCATACTCCTCTTTCAAAGTAGTATCATCTGATCAAAGATTTGTCTACGTCAACGCAGAAACAAGAAACAGTTAAAGCTACACAATATGACTGGTCCTCACTTATCAATAAGCGATATTAGAAATCAGTATAGGGTAATCGTAACAAACAGGTTAGAGAAGTCATCTGAACCACATATTCCAAATGGCAAATATGAAAACTTTATTATTATTCCTATAAAAGCAGCAGACAAGTGCATACCAATCTAACCAAAAATCAAATGTTAAGTTCTTTGGGGGTCAATAGCAGAGAAAACCAAGGTAACTCAGAATAAAGCAGCCTTATTTAATAAAAGAAACCCATCAAATGTCAATGCATAGAAACTGAAAAAAGCCCAGAGAAAACTAACATATAACAAAAATAATTAGAATACATTGAAAGACAAATGAATAAAATGAGCAATTTGGTCGGAGAAAGACAATTATGAATTGCAGATTAAAAAAAAATGGAGTAGATAGAAGAGTATGTTGAGAGCAAAACTAAAAACTCTGCCATCCAAGAAAAAAAAGACTCTTCACAAGTGGAAAGAAAAGTTCCAGAATCTACTTGGAAACTTTCCTGAAGTCACTGATAAATCTATCAAAAGAATTATTAACTGCTAACACATCACTTCAATAAGTCCTGAGTCTAACATAGGTGGCACCACCACTAAAAAATCCATATGATTTTTATAAAGTACTAATGGCACATGTCAAAAAACTGAAAACAGAGGATGAGGTCCCATATCTAAACAAAACCCAAACAAAAAAACCTAATCTCAAAACAAACCCCTCAAAAAAATTAAAACGTGACACCCCCCCCCCCCGAAAACCAAATACCAAAATCCCTATAAGATAACACAGGGGAACCGCCATAATTATAAAGTAAGCTGTAATGAACTACCATTATCAGTAGCTGAACAAAACCCTAACATGACACACTTTCAAGAAACCCTCCCCAAAAGCACTGATAGAACAAACCTGAAAAACCATCCTTTTTGACATCTGAAACATGGCTAATAAAATCATCCAGTGGAATATAAGAGGTATGAAACCAAACCTGAATGAACTGCTGCTTCTTATTGGGAACCTATGTCCAACAGTGATTTGTCTCCAGGAGACTTTTCTGAAAGAGAAAGACACCATTACAATCCATAACTTGACATCATACGACTATGTAAATAACAATACAGATAGAGCCTCGGATGGCACATCCATCCTGATACATAACAAAATCCCCCAAAGCAGAATACAACTTGACACAAATCTTCAAGCTGCTGCTGCATCAGACACATTACAACATACTATAACTATATGATCTATATACATACCACCACATAATCAAATTATTGACACTGAACTGGACCAACTGTTGCAACAACTTCCTGGACCTTTTCTTTTAATGGGTGACTTTAACAGCCACAATATCGTATGGGGATGCAAAGAAATAAACAAAAAGGGTAAAATCTTGGAAAAAATCATAAATAAAAATAACCTTTGCCTACTCAATACAAGCATGTAAACATACTTAAACCCATTTCGTAGAAATACCTCTGCCATTGACTTAACCATATGTGACCCATCTATCGATATGGATTTCTCTTGGCAAGTGCACGATGATACTTGTGGCTGCAATTACTTTCCGATTCTCCTAAATAACATAAAACCTACCGGGGGAAAAATACCACGTTGGAAATTAGACAAAGCTAATTGGGAAAAATTTAAAGAAAAATGCAAAGAAAAATTAACACACAAAGAGCCAAACAATGATACTATAGAATATTTCACTGAAATGCTGAACTCCATAGTAATAGACTGTATCCCCAAGAATGCAACACCAAATAAGTGAAACAGAACCTGGTTTAACAACAAATGCCTGGAAGCAATCAGATGGCAAAAAGCAGCAGGTAATCTGGGAAATGATCAGGAAAATTGCTGACAAGCATCAAACAATACCAATAAAGCATCTCTCAAAAGATAACTCCATAATAACTGATATAATAAAAACTATAACAGAATTGTTAGCAGAAACTTTCTCTAAAAACTCATCAAAACAAAATGGCAAAAAAGAATTTATAACCATTAAAGAAGATGCAGAAAAACATAAACTAAACTTCAAATCAAAAAAATCTAGAAGAGTATAATGATTTATTTGTTATATATTGACCCTCGACCGAGCCGTCAATCAAGAGATGCACCTGTGTAAATAAGTGGAAGAACAGCGGAAGCAGGTGAGCGTTAAGCAATAATATAACCAGGTGCACAGACGGTTCGAGTCAGTCAGAGACAGGATGCCAGCATAAAGGAAAAATTTTTAAAAAACATCTCCCAAATGATACCTCTATATTCAGTGCAGAAGCTTGTGCAATCAATATGGCTCTTGACCTCATCTCAGAATCAAGAAATATCAAATTCATCATCTTTTCAGATTCCCTATCAATGTTGGAATCACTAATAAAACAGAAAATTTGATCACCCATTAATAATAAGAATACTTTGTAAATTAAAGAATTTATCAAAGGACAATGATATACAGATATGTTGGGTCCCAAGTCATACTGGCATCAGTGGAAATGACCAAGCGGATAAAGCAGCCAGGTCTACCATAAACCTAACCACTGAAAAGAAATTTAAAATACCACACACAGACTTTGAAATGAAGATAAATAAATACATACTACAGCAAAGACAACAACGCTGGAACAATAATGGAAATAATAAATTATTAGAAATTAAACCCACACTGGGGGAATGGAAGTAGAGCTTTAAAAAAAACAAAAAGAGGTTACACTGTCCAGACTCCAGATAGGTCATACAAGGATAACACACTCTTATTTACTCGAAGGAAAGCAATAACCAATATGTTATGCATGTCAGATCAAATACACCATAAAGCACATTCTCATCGAATGTATCGACCTGAGCCCATATAAGAAAAACCTTCTATAGTGCAAACAATATGAAGGGACTGTTCCAAAACACTGAAATATATAATGTGAAATCGTTTCTAACAACAGTGAAGTGATACCCAAAAATCTAAAGAAATTTACGATAAGACCAAATTACTTCTATAAACCCTTTCTTTAATAGATATATTCTAACAAAATGATCCCTTCCCCAACCTGTTTCACTGTTTGTGTTTTTTTTTATGATTCCCTACAAATAAACTCCTTATAAAAAACAAATCACCAACTAATTATCTAAAGTTTACCATTAATTCCTAAGACCTCTCCTTTGAATTTCTTTTCAGACTTATTTACTTTAACTTGATTCGGCATTAAATGACTGATGAGGTTGATGTGCCGTAAAACTAAACAAACAAACAAAAAAAAACATCTCGTAGTAATATTCTTGGACCTAGAGAAGGCATATGAGGCTACTTGGAGATATGGTATCATGAATGACCTACAAAACATGAGATTAAAAGGCAGACTTTCAAACTTTATGAAAGCTATTCTTTCGAACAGGAAATTCCGAGTCCGTGTTGGTTCAACCCTATCAAACATCCAAAATCAAGAAGAGGGAATCCCTCGGGGAAGTATACTATCGGTAATCCTCTTCAACATAAAAATCAATAGCATCATCAATTGCCTGAATCCTGGAGTTGATAAGTATTTGTTCGTTGATGACTTCTGCATCACCTCTACATCCAAATATATATGCACAGCAGAACATCAACTGCAATAGGGCATCAACAAAATAAACAAATGGGCAATGATAAACGGCTTTAAAATTTCCAAAACAAAAACTCAGTGCATGCATTTTTGTCATCTAAGAAAAATGCATAACAACCCTACATTAAATCTGGACGGATCAGAAATTCCAGTCGTTGACCAGTACAAATTCCTCTGCATTATTTGCACATGCCCTTGAGAAAGGCATGAATCCATCTGTTCTCCTCCTTAGCTATGGGTAAATAAGAGGACAGACTGGGTTGTGTAGCCTTTGTTAGGCAACCATTCTAAGAGAAGAAAAATTCTGAATTTGAACCAGTTGTGTTCAGCTTAACAAATGTATCACATCTTACTTGGAATGAAGGGGTTGGGTAAATACATGATCCAAGTATTCCTATAAGAGAAACTAATTACTTGTTAACCATTACTCATCTATCCACTTACAATATGACTCCCCACCACCACCAATTAATGTCCATCATTCAGTTTTCCCAAGTTGATACTTGTTTTACCAATATTATCAGATGAAAAAAGGCAAAACTTTTGCTTTGTTTTTTCCATATTTATTATATCTTGTGTATATCCAAGTTTAAATATGAGTCAGAGAAACTGTTTTTGCCATAACTAAATGATTTTGGTTGTTGGTGGTGGTAGAAAAATATGCCTCTCTCTTCTATGGTTGATCGCAGTCCTCGATTTATTCACATTTTTCCATTGTTCAACTTTACTTTCTCCATTGTACATGGGCAAACTGAAGTTGAACAATGGAAAGGGTTTCCTTATTTCAAAGCAACTGACCAACTCCAATGTCACAAAAAATGTTAACAAGAGAAAAACTTGGCTGAGAATTCTACTCCAAATGCTAGTTAGTTTATATATGTATTCTCTGAGCAAATTTACATTGGGACTTAATATGTCCTTGGTCACATCTTCATTTAATTATATAATATTACCAAATAGGAGACCTGTCTCTTCTTTCATCATAGCACTGAATACATTGCATACTTTTAGTCAGTGTTGAAGGAAACATACATATGCAAATATTCTTAAAAGATAGGATTGGACTTTTTAATATATATATATAATCTTCACAGCAGTGTGTTTTTGTGAGAAACTTTGGAAAGTTTATGCAGTGTTTAATTCTCAGCAGATTAACTGTATTTACTGTGTGTTTTCTGAGTTGGTAAAAAATGGTGAATTTTCATTGACAATCAACCTGTGAACAAGCAGAATGTGTAATCCACCATTTTGCTGATGCTATCAATGCAGAATCTTCCCCAAATGAATGACACTATTCGAGTAGAAAGTGAAACAGAAAAGAACTTTGTCCAGAATTTGGAATTGGGTTACTGATTCCATTTTTTTCATCATGATAACTATTACATAAGAATAAATAAGTTAAAAAGGAAGACTGGATATTTAAAAAAGATCACACAGATACTAATCTAGCAGTAAATAATTCTATGCAGCAGTGGTTATCAAATTTAACTTTATTGACAAAAATCAGGACAATTGGACATCCTATCCGAATAATTATGAATTCTTTACCTTTTTATTATAACTGTATCAGTAAAAAGTATGTATAACACAGATGAACGTACAAGTAAAAGTTTAATTTATTTTATGAGATTCTAAGTTTCAATTTTTAAAAAATTGTTAAAAACCTAAGACCTTTAATAATGGAAAACAAAAACAGAACAAATCTCTCTCTCTCTGCCAGATAAAAAAAATTGATGGATCTATGGGTAAGTATTGTATCTTATAAATGTCAGTATATTTTTGGGAGAGAGAAAGAGGATGGAGGCGAGTAAGTAATAGATCATTGGGAATGTTACATAAAATTTGTTTGAAATAAAAGCTGAGCTGAATAAATTTAAGAAAATTATTCAATAATAAAAAAATTGTTTTGGCTTATTGACTTATTGTGGATTTTGTGAGAGGGCAATGTTTTTTGTTTTATTTGTCTTTTTTCATAAAGATGATTTTAATTGGAAATTTATTTGAAAAAACTTTTTCCCCAACACATTTAAGAATGTTTTTTTCTTGCTCTGCATAAAAATGATATTTATTTGCTTGTGCCAATTGTGAGTGAATAATGCTCTTTTATTTTACAGGAATCCATGTTCATCCCAGATCCAGTGATTTCCATGTCTATCCGGCCAGTCAATCAGAAAGACTCGGACAATTTTGCCAAAGGATTGGCCCGGTTTACTAAAGAAGATCCAACATTGGTCATCAATTTTAATCCTGAAAGCCGTGAGACGCTCATATCGGGGATGGGTGAACTGCATCTGGACATTTATGCCCAGGTAAGAAACTTAAAAAATTGGGGTGGGGGTATCATATCACTCCGTTTTTAAAAAATTTCGATTTTTAACCCTTTATAATTTGGCTAATAAAATTTTATTGATTCATTCATTTTAACAGTATAATTTTGTGTTATTTTATGCGTAGAGATAAGGGAATTGTATACGCATTGCACGTTTATTTTTTGTGTAGTTTAATATCAAGTATTCCCATCAAATATAAATAATTTACACATGGAAGGGACCCTAATAGGTATGACCATTCTGGGTCAGTGGACTTGGGAGTAATGGCAATGAAGAGGACACTGCATATTCTTCAGAACTCTAAATCTGGAACATCATCATCAGATAGTTTAGTGTCGTACACAAAACGCCCTTTGGGAGGGGATACAGTTGTTACCCAGTCAATTGACGTTTGATGATCTTCCCAGATAGGAAATTGTATCTCATTTGAATCAGCCGCCTGCCCATGTTGTGTAATTTTTTTGATCCAGGCAACTGATATCTACCGATTCGTCAGAAGTCGAAATGACGAGCCAGATGACAGTTCATTAATAAAAAAAATAAATTGAAATCGAAATCCAGAGACGACAGAATACGGGGTTGAAATGAACAACAAAGTTTTAATAAAAAAAATAATAACAACATCTGAGAAAAAAAAAAATGCTGCTATTTCAATGTTCTGTCTCTCGTAAATATTGCAGCAGTATTTTTTTAAAGCCACCCCAGGTTATGCGACGGTTAGTCTAAGTTCACAGTCCTTTTTTTTTTCCACTTCAAACCTTGCAAATTCTTCTCAAGTGTCATGTTGTTAATTCCCTTCAGTTTGTTGGAAAATTAGAGTAAAGAGATAATCTGGTTCAAGGCTTTTTTCTCGGAGCATTTTTTTTTTCTGTGGCTAGCTGGAATCTCTCTCTTAATCTGCCAACGTTTTTTGGTTTTATTCAATTTTTCTCTCTTCCTCAAGTGGGCATGTCATACCTGACCACTTCTTTTCATAATTCATTGATTAGTCACTGCCAAATGCTTCTTCTCTCTCTCTCTGTTTCTTCGGCTCCTATGGATGTCAACATGGCTAAGATGGTGTCCCTTCATTCTGATTGGTCCTAACAGAAGCTTCTCTGTGTTTACTACTAGGAGGCGGGGGGTTCTGTAGTATCTGTTCACCAGCATCTCCCTCTTACCCACCACTCCAGTCACGTCATAAGCTTTTTTATTTTTTTTTTAATTCCTTATCTTTAATTTTGCAAGACCTGTTAAATGTCTTAAATTATTTTGCTATTTTAACAACCTTTTCTCACCTTTCTACAACTTTTTGCTCGTGTCAACTGGACTCAATATACTCCTTTGTCACAACTGTGTAATGTGTCAATAATATTTTCTTGAATTCCTCAGAATATTTGGATTGTTATTTTTCCATTGTTCTGAGAAGATAAAATAACATTTCATTCTCGGCTGTCCCCCCCCTCCCAGACTTTGCGATAACTTTCTTTACTCATAAACACAACAATGGTTATACCCTTTTTTTTGTTTTGATAATTTTTTTCTTGGTCTTCCATTTCTTTCTTTCTTCATTCATAAGAAAGAAAAAATAACTTTTCTTAATTTGTCGATGTACTGTCCCAATCTTCTGAAATCCAGGTATTAACGTAATTCTTCTAAAATCTATATCACATTGGGGGGTACTCCACTATTTTATACAGTCTGTACATTCTACGTCTGGCCAAAACAGTGAAAAATTATTTCTAAGAATTTTATTTCTACAAGTAACCAAAATAATTGTTGAAAAATTTCTTAGATGGTCAATTATTGATTTTTGACTAAGATTTTTTTCTTACATTTTATAACAACTACCAGTTGGTTATTTTTTTTTTCCAGATCTGGGTACTGACCCACATCATTGCCATTACTCCCAGGTCCACTTTGACCTGGAGTGGTAGTACATGTTAAGTTCCCATTGATCGGTCAAATAGATCTGTTTAAAAATTATTTGTATTTGATAGGAATACTTGATGTCATACAACTGTACTAATTATTTGTCTTAAGAAGACTTAATTGAAGCTACAATTATTTATTACTGATGAGGATTATTATTATTAATTACTTGAAGCCATATAACTGTGAAAAGAAATGACTGTCATGAAATAGAAATAATTACTTGAAACCATATAATTATTCAATCATTCAACTGTTTAAAAATTATTTCTTTTAGGTAGGAATATTTAATATCATATTGTTAAAAACAAAGAACTCAGACTATCACACTCTGCATACAGAGACGCCTTTTTACATCTGTCCTTCTTACACTTTCACATAAACCAATATGGCCGTTTGTTTACTTCTGGTCCTAGAAAAACGTCTTCTCTTCTCGAGAGTATTAGGGGAGCTAACTTGCATGCCTTAACACATATAACAATGTGCATAAAACTTTTAAGCAACAACTACACAAAAAATATAAATGTTCTATGGACATTATTTCATAACCTCTGGGTATAAAATAACCCTAGCCAGGTTGATATGTGATAAAAATCAATTAATCTAATTCTTGGTGAAGCACAGTCAATTATTATTAATTTGTAACTTGTACAAGGTATTTTGTTCCTCGATTACCCCTGAGAAAGGAAGAACCATCCATAGCGAATATCGCATAGCATTATTGCTGCATTTGAAGGAAGAAATCTCCAACAAACAACCCACAAATGAAGAAGGAAAAAATGCTCTTTCACCAAGACAATGCACTATGTCACAAGTTAATTGCAACGATAGTAAAACTACATGAATTGCACTTCAAATTGCTTCTGCACCCACCCTATTCTCCTGATCTGGCCCCAGCGACTACTGGCTGTTTGTAGACCTCAAAAGAATGCTACAAGGAAAGAGATTTGGCTCCAATAAAGAAGTGATGTCGTAAACTGAGGAATATTTTGAGGCCAAAGACAAATCGTTCTACAAAAAAGGCATCGAATTGTCAGAGAAGCGTTGGAATCAGTGTATCACCCTAGAAGGAGGCTATGTTGATGAATAAAGTAAAATTTGGCCTAAAAGCTGTTGTTTTATTAGTTAGGCCCAGAACTTATTGAGTGATGTGTTAGAAGCAATACATGTTTTTCATTTCTATATTACATACTCTTTCAGTCTCTCATATATATATACACACACACACACACACAAATAATAATACAAAAATACTTCATACAGACAATAATTTCAAAAAAATTTAAATCTTAAAAGCTTTGTATATAAAATTTAGATAACCCACTTTTAATAGAATTAACTTTGAAACTCGCAGTAATATTTTGAAATATTTAAAATAGATAGAACAATCTCTATTACAAAGGATAGAGAGAACAAATTTTATTCTACTTAACGTAACAGAAATATTTAAGAATAAACTGCCATTACCGCTTAGCATCACCACAAGCCTCATTTTGGTGATAAAAAATAATAATAATTTAGTTTAAATACTGAATAGTTTTAATTTACAAATAAACATGCACATTGCCTTGATAAGAACCGAAAATACTCTTTATACTACAAATGGCTCCTTTGGAGAAATTATTAAAAAATTCTAAGACCATAACAAAAAAAAAACGTTAGGACTCTTAAAAGAAAAAAACTTCAAAATAACAAGGATTCCATTTTATTTAACCAAACCTATTCAAATGAAAAGATGCTGCCTAAATACACCTTTTTCATATATAAAGCTTAGTTCTGTAGGCAACAAGGCCAGGTAGGAGAGAGAAAAAGTTTTTACTGCCCATCATTTTTTCAAGTGTGGATTACCTACAGTTTTGAAAAATCAGCATTTCAAATGATGGCTTTTTGCTGGGCTTGAACTCTGATACCTTACACTAGTAGAAATGGTGCAGGTACCTTATATATCTACACACACACACACACACACACACAGCGAGCTCAATTTCCTCTTTTTCTCAATCCTGTGCAAGACTGAAACCTTCATCAGAAGACATTGGGAATAATGAATTTGAATTTAGTTGTCCCTTATCCTAGTGTATTTTCTGAAACATTATATATCTCTGGTTTGTTAATGTACTTTTTTCTTTTTTTTTCTCCAGCGTCTTGAAAGAGAATTCAATGCTAAATGTGTCCTTGGTAAACCGAAAGTTGCTTTCCGAGAAACTATGTATGGCCAGTGCAAGTAAGTACTTTGCTCTTTATTGTTTATTTGAAACCATCTCTGTAATTTCATAAATTACATCCAAGACAATTTTCTACTTTAAGGTTTAAACAAGTAATGATGTTTACTATACATTAATGAAATTTTTCTTTTTCTTTTTTTCTCCACAGCTTTGACTATCTGCATAAAAAACAATCTGGTGGTCAAGGACAATTTGGTCGAGTCATTGGAATTATGGAGGTTGGTTTTGTTTAATATGTAAATCTTTTATTTATTTATTTTTTTCAAAATTTCTCGTTAGACAGTATCAATTAAAGAAAACACACAAGATGCTACCTCAAAATTTCAAGGGTGTTTGACCAGAATAATAAAAAGTTTTTTAAATAATTTTTTTTTTTTTATTAAAAAAAATCTAACATCCACTTTCTTCTTTACAATCAAATCATACTGAAAGCACCAGTTCCTTTTAGATCACCAAAGTTGTGCAGAGATGAGTCTACTCAATATTTACCCATAGTAACATCAGCCGATACCTGGGTGTCAAACTAAGCCGAGCTTTGTAAATGGCAGCAACATCTCATTTTGTCCATTTTTCTTAGCATGTAAGCAACAGCAGACAAATCAGACTTGCAAACCACAAAAGTTCGGACAAGATTTGGTTTTAAATTCTTTCACCTTCTGCATTGTAGTTTTTTGTCTTGAAGAATGATAGTTACAGCCAAGAGTCAACATCTTTGAGATAATATTCAATTAACGAACAGGATTCAAAGGGAATTTTGTTTATTTTGATGTTTAATCCTTTTATAGTATTTAATCCTTTGCTTCGGGGACGAGGCCGACAGCATTAATTTGCTGTTGGCTTTGACCCTAGTGGGCATTGTCTAGCAAAGGCAGATTTGAGGCCAAAAGGCCCCCAGCTTCGGCTGGGCCACATTTGTATAGCACTGGACCTTGCTGTCCAGTTTAAGCTATAATCAGGATCCGTACCCATGTCCAGCTAGGCTCATCACATTGCACTAAGTGGGCCGATGACCTGCAAAAATCAGCAGGGCTTTAGCCTAGGCAGGGTTAGGGATCTTATACCACTAGATTTCATTGGCTTTCCATCATATTCTGGGAATGTCAGCTTCTTCATGTAATCCTTTGTTGAATTCACAACTTTCCAGCAATTTGAATTAACTGATTAGATGACACATAATTACATAAAAATAAAATTTCTTTGAAATTCACAAAGTCAGTGAACAAAATCTCGATAATGAATCTTCAATTCGGTGATGTTAATTTGAATTGCATTTCATCATTAGAAAATAGAGATGACATTTTATGTAGTTCAAATTCAAACGACTAATTTTTTAAACTGGTAACCTTTACTGATACCCAAAAAGAATCCTGTGTATTGTGGTGGTAGTGGGGGGGGGGCTTCTAGCTCTGGATCCCTTCAGTTGATTTACAATCTCTGTATGAGATTTGCATTATTACCAATACAAACAATCAATTTTCTTCATCTTAATCTGTTAAATTCCTCTTTAGAATTTTTTTAGCCCATCTAATTTTTTCTTCTTTTTTTGTTTTCTAGCCTTTAAGCCCTGAAGAAAACACAAAACTTGAATTTTCAGATGAGACGACTGGAACAAACATACCTAAACAGTATATACCCGCCATCAAAAAAGTAAGGACAAACGTTTCTTTTATCCTGTCAGTTTCAAGATTGTACCCACTACCCAACTTTTTTAGTGCAATGGAGGGATAGATTCACAGGAACCAGACACTCTTCATTTGTATTATGTCTGCCTGAAGACAGAACACAATCGATATTCAAAGTTTAAAAAGACTCTTGCATATTTAATGACTATTTTCATTTGTGTGTATTTTGCCTTATTGGCAGGACTTCGAATACACTGATTCTATCTTCAGCAGAATGATAAGATCCCCCTTTCCCCCCAAAACGCGTCTTTAATATGAGGTTAAACTGCATTTAATGGTGAGGCTCCAGTTCTAGTAATCTGAGGAGTGTAGAGTACCTGTTCATTGCCATTACTCCCATGTCCACTCTAACCTGAAGTGATAATATCTCTTAGGGTCTCATCAATAGATTGAATAGATCTGTGTGCAAATTGTTTGTATTACATAGGAATATTTGATATCATGTAACTGTGAGCAAAATACTCTTAAAGAACAAAAAATATACATGTACAATGGACGCAATTCCCTAATAAAATCACTTTAAATGGGTTAATATGCCATTAAAACTGATTAATTATGCATGCATATATTCTCTGGAACGCTAGTGATAACTTTGGTTAACCCTTTTATGTCATGTACACAAAATTACAAATGAGATCATCTATTTGTTTTAGAAGAAAAAAATCCTGTCAGAAATGAGCTATGAATGTTTGAAGGCTGAAACTTTTGGTTAAAAAAAAAAAAAACGAAATACAAACCAAAACTGAAAATATAAAAAAGTTTAGATTTCTGGGGAGAAAGAGTCAGAGATTTAATAAGTCATACAAAAGGAAAAAAAAAAAAAAGATAAGTTATCTCCCTTAGATAAAATCCATTAATGAACATTAATTTATAATTATTTTTTTATTTGATTTTAATTTCATCTGCTGTGATGTGGGTAAATCCCAAATTAGGATGACAGTTCAAATCTGTGCTGTTTATAAAAAGTTTGATTTAAAAAAAGCAACACATAAGACAGAAAAGTAATGACAATGTTTCATTTAAGAAATTCAGAAAAGGATTTTTTTTATTTTTAAAAATTTTTTTAGGAAAACTATTCTTTGAGTATGTGTTTATGCAACACGTCCATCACCAACAGAATTTGACAAACAGTTACTTTTTCTGTGGTTGAATTCAGTTTTCCTTCTAGACTTACCAAGGTTTGTCCTTTTCTAATATGCCTGTAACTAGGACGAATCATCAGATTCATTTTTTATCTAAGACTATTGGTTCTCTGAAAATGCCTTATCCAGAATTTGAACTATGGTTGCCAAATTCATTTCCTATTATGATAACTGTAACACCACAAATAGCTATGACAATATTTTCAAAATCAAATTTTGACCAAATGATTTCCTTGAATCTTTTGATTTTCCTAATTTCAGGGATTTTTAAAAAGCTGTGAAAAAGGAGCTCTCACAGGACACAAAGTTTCTGGGGTTCGGTTCCGCTTACTTGATGGTAAGTAATGATGTGGAAATTTATTTGTCTTTTTATAATTGATAAAATGTCATTGGAAATTTAGTGAAGTATTTTGTGATTGAAATCTTTTTGTCTTAAGACTTCATGAAGTTATTCATTTCAGATTGGAGTTTGGAAATGAAGCTTATTCTCTCTAAATTGTTCTTTCTTTCTCTATAAAAATTATAAATGAGGACTATGGTAGCCTACATATGACACAATCAGAAATAAAGGCATCCTAGAAGATGTACATACATTAACACCATGTTGATAAAAAAAATAATCTTCTTGTGCCAAAACTTTGGTCAGATCAATTTTATCCCTGACAGTCCTCATTTTATTTGGGATGTTGGATATAAAATGGAGTTGAGTTGGAGCCGAGAGGTTAAACAAGGGACCCGGTTTCCTAATTACTATTTACTGGACCACCTACGATTGCACCAAAAAAAAAAAAAAAGCCATTAAGTAAAGTTCATGAGCATAATTATACAAACACCCCACCCTTTTTTTTTTTTTTTTTTCTAAGGAATTTTTACTGGTCATTTTATATGTGCATTCTGCATCAGCACAACTTGTACGTAGTTGTAATTTGCTCGGCTTTTTGTTTAGATGTGTCACACAGTGAGACTCGAACTCACTGGTGAAGGCTTGCAAGTCTAGTTTGCTAACCATTACACCACCCGAGGCACCCATGACTTGTATATAGTTTTTTAGTTATCAGATCTTCTAAAATCTGAGGAATGTGTGGGGTTTTTTATTACATCAGTCCTGATGATTCTCTTTGGCCAAAAATGGTGGTTGGGAACAATAAATCAACTGGTTTTAAATTTTTCTCTTTTTCTTTAAAAATACTAAAATGATACAAATTCATTAATAAAATTTGATTAACTAAAAAAAATAATGAATCGATAAAAAGGCATTAAAGATGCAATTGGCATGTTCATAATTTATTTGAAATGAATCGTGTTGAACATTAACTCTTCCATTCTTTCTCATAGAATATAAGAAAAATAAACATAATTTAATATTTTGTCGTATACTCCTGGTCGTCAATGTTGTATAGAATTGCCAAACCAAAATTCAAATCTTCCCACGAGACGCACTACATTGGTCAGAGCCATGCATTATAAATTGAAAAGAACTTCATATTTTGTTTGAAATAAGTCTTCTGATTGTCCATATTTGTTGTAGCAACTGCCTTTTGACTGTACACACATGCACCCTTGATTAAAAAAAAAAATGTTTGTTTTCTTTGCTTGTTAGGTGCTCATCACATTGTGGATTCCAGTGAATTTTCTTTCTTTACTGCTGCTGAGAATGCGGTTAAACAAGGTAAAGCTACGTCTTGGAGATTTAATTACCATCATAAAGAACTGTTTTTGTTCAGATTTCCTTTTAAAATCTAGCATAGTACCCATAAAAAATGACAGGAACATTTACGTATGGATTAGTGTTTCTGCTTCAGATTAAAGTGTTTCTTCTTAGAAATGCCGAATTTTTAAAACCTGTAAAATATGCAGATGAAAATAGGTTTTTATTTTGAGAAGGATAAAATCATTCCTCAAAAAAAATAATGAAATTGATACTTCCTCAAAAAGATAAAGATATAAAACCACATGAATAAATATAGATTATTTTGATTTTATAAAAATATGTCGGTAGATTTCCACGAGTACAGATACTATAGTTTTATTCTTAGAAAAATACTTTGATCCTTGGCAAGCGGCACGTATAACCTGTCTGAAGTTACAGACAGATGAACAAAGAAACCAACAAAAAAAAAGTCCCAATATTTGCAATTTATTTTTATTATTGCTCATTCATCCATTTAATTGATATTTCTGCAGATCTTTAAGAATATCAAGAAATTTTTTTACTGGCTTTAAAGAAGCAGTTAAAAAAAACCTCCATTAATGTTTATTTGTTTTTTATTATTATTATTGGCTCGGTTGTATGATGTTTTCTTCATCATTAGCTACAATGCGTTTCCATTCCATTTTTTTGATCTTGCCCCTCTTCTTCACAATTTCATCTCATCTTCCAAATGATCCTTTCTGGTCTCTCGACAACTGCACTGGTTCAGCCCTCGAGAACTTTTGCTTTAGGCACTCCATGATCATGTCCTTCATTCCTTTTGACTCACTACAGAATTTTGATCATGCAATGATATTCTCAGTATAAATCTCTCTGTAGCTCTGTATGTCCATAGCTGTTCTTCCTTCTTAATGGTTTCTCGCATATAACATTGTAAGCAAAGACAGTGAAGAAATCGTTATGTAGAGTCTTGTCCAGCTTTTCTTTGAACACATCTTTTATTGTGATAAATGCTTTTGATCTTATTCGCTGTAAGAATTCCACATCCATATCTCGGCACATATTCAGCATCCGTCACTGCCTCAGAAAACATGAATCTAATTTCTGTACAATTTAACTTGAAACCAAAATGGCTGAACTTTGACTGTTCAGCTCAGTCAGCATTACCTGTAACTGATTAGCAGTTTCACCGATGAACACAATATCGTCTGCAAATTGATCCCATAACTTTGCTGTTATTAGTGACTTATACACTTTTAAGATAAATTTTTCTTTTGTCTTGAAGTTTTAATCAATGGGAGAGGGAAAAAAATCGACTTAGTCTGACTCATCTTGATAGAATCATTCTTAGTCATTAACTAACAGATCACTCAATAAGTCCTGGGCCTAACTAATAAAACAACTTTTAGACCAAATTTTACTTTATTCATCAACATAGTCTCCTTCTAGGGTGATACGCTGATTCCAACACTTCTCTAACAGTTCAATGCTTTTATTGTAGAACGACTTGTCTTTGGCTTCAAAATATTCCTCAGTTTCTGATATCATTTCTTTGTTGGAGCCAAATCTCTTTCCTTGTAGCATTCTTTTGAGGTCTGCAAACAGCCAGTAGTCACTGGGGGCCAGATCTGGAGAATAGGGTGGGTGCGGAAGCAATTCAAGGTGCAATTCATGGAGTTTTGCTATCTTTGCTATCCGTGTTTCATCCATTGTCACTTTTTTATGCAAAAACTCCTTTTTGCTGCGTAGAAATACTTGCAAACAATGCTCTGAATCATTGACGCATTGTTGTTTTTGATGGACAGTGAACAAACGCAGGACCCATTTTAAACACAGCTTTCTCATTGACAAAATGTTGATGCAAAATGGTGAATCCACTGCCTTTTGATATCTTCATCTCCTCTTTTCTCTCACACAACTTCAATTTACGATTGGCTAAAACAAATTTGTAGACTTTTTTGTTATTTTTCTGGGACAAGTGCCGAATTTAGGCGACCTGAGTGTTCAGCATCATTTACCACATTTAGAGTCAGCATACCACCTCTTAACCTTTGTTTCTGACAGAGCAGAATCTGAATAACACTTATCAAGCCATTGCTTTGCTTGAAAACTATTTTTTCCCATCAGAAAGCAATGCTTTATCAACACACAAAATTCTGATTTTTCCATTATCTTAAAAATTTGCAACCGTAGCTTCACTTAAATAACTGTAATTTGTAAAGTAATAATCCAATTGGGGTCAAATTTTGACATGTGCCATTTAAAGGTTAGTACTTTATAAAAATCATATGGATTTTTTATTTGTGGCACCAACTAAATATCAGGCCTGGGATTTATTGAATGATGTGTTATAAAAGAAAGCTTTGGCGGTACATATACCACCTCCTCTGCTTTTTGTCTCTTTTATCAAGGATTTTGTAAAAATGTCATCAGAGAAAAGGTATATATTTCGAGGCACAGGAAAAGGACATCCATTTTTCTTAGCAACTAAAAAAAAAGTTGATATAAAAGATTCCATATTTACAGTGACTTATCTGTCTAGTTTCAATCTTCTTATAGCCTTCTGTGTCATAAATAGTTGTTTATATATATATATATATATATATATATATATATATATATATATATATATATAATTTTTTTGGTCTGGATAGTCCAGCTAAGATTGCTACAGAAAAAGCTTTCAAGGAAACAAAAATATGATTGCAGTGCCAAATTCAACAGAGGCCAAAAAAGCAAGTGGGATCTTGAATGCTTGACAAATGCAAACTGTAAAGATTGTCGAAGGAAGGTTTTCTTAAGGGTCCTATTGAATCATTTAACAAGGTGCACCTACCCTGGTATCATCTCTGATAACCAATGTGGTTTTATAGCTGGACAGTATTCTCTGATAATATTCTCTACCTACCAACTTAGGGAGAAGTGTATTGAGCAGCAAGTACTGCGGTACTAAGTATTTGTGAATTTGACTTTGGCTTTGGATACAGTCAGCCATAGTGATCTATATACGTCTGAATTTGTTGAGATGTTTTAACAGCTTGATCACAACAAGAAGATTAACTTGAATGGGTTTTGCTCTGTGAACCAATTCCAGTTGATAACGGTGTGAAACAAGGAGACATATCGGCATCAACTCTATTTGCCATTTATTTTGCATATACCTTTCAAATCTATGACAACAAAGTCTTCGTTCACTTCAGAATTTCTGGCAAAGTCATCAATCTACAACACTTCAATTTCAAGTCAAAAACATTTCAGACATTTGTCCCCAAATTTCTTTATGCAGATAATACGAATCTCATTACTTACCCAAAAAAGGACATGTAAGAATAATTTAATAATCTTTATCCAGAAATTCAGCCTTTAGAAGGTTTACAGCAATAGAAAAATTTACATTTGAAATTGATAAATGCTGTATGATTTGCAAAGGTTAACCTCTTAAATAACTTTTCAAAATTTGCAATTTGAGAGACTCGCTTTTAATGCCAGAAACAAAATTTACAAATTGTGTCAAAAAATTTCTGAAAGCAAACTTATCTTGATCATTTCCTTGGAAAATAGGACAGTTTAATTTTGGCAACTATAGTGTAAGGTATCATATCATCTTGGTTGGTGTGTTGGTAGTTGTCTGACTGGGCCCTCAGAGTTGTCTTCGAGTCCTTTCCAAATGTTTTTTCCATCCTCAATAGATTCAACAAAATGTGTTGTCAAAATTCAACTCCCTGGTCCACAATATCATTGCAGTCACCAACATTCTGTTCCTTATCCGAGTAAAGATTCAATCGTTCCGCAATTTTTTCATCCATTTTTTCCAAAAAGGAAACTATGCTTTCTTTAAAAAAGAAATAAGTGTATTCGGGGGGGGGGGTTCAAAGCAATATGAAACCAAAAGTTTGATCTATGATAGGCTTTCAGTATAATTTTCAGTATTTTTGTTCAATTTAGCACAATTCTTTTAAATTCAATACCCATCTTGGATCACAGAATATGTAAAAAAAAAAAAAAATACTAATAAAACTGCTAATCTTAATTTCCATGGATCAAATTACTAGCAGAATTTATCAATTTTTGCACGCTACGTTTACATAAGTGCACGTTTTTTCAAAGAGTAAAAAAAAAAAAAACGAATTTTTTTAAAGCAAAATAAAGATAATTTAAGGAAAATGTAATTTTTTTTATACTTAAGCAAAAGTTTTTTTAATCAAAATTTAATAAATTCTATTTTAATTTTTCTACAAAGATAGTAAATAGTATCTGTGCAGAAAAAAAGATGTAATTTAACTGTTAAAAGTTCTCAGGCAGATAAAAGATAAACTCTGATATTGACAAAAGGAAATCCGGAAATCCAATCCAAGAAATTTTATATAAAAAGATATTTGCTTAAAAGTTCTCAAGTGATGTCTTAAAGATAAACAATTAACAGTTTTACAGTATTGAAAGAAAGGCAAAATTGAAATGTTTATACAATTTTTTTAAAAAATAGTGACTATTTTATAAGAGTTTTTCCCTTTTGTTTATGTTTGCTTATATGCAATCAGTTAGAAAAAAATCGAAAATATAGTTTTAGATAATTTTACGATACTACAGGAATTAAACAACTGTCTTGTTAATTTCAACAGTAAAAAGAAAATTAATCTCAAACAATAATCTTTAACAAAACTTATTAGAGATTTTCATTTTAAAATGAAACTTGACAAGACAAATAAATATTAAAAAAATACTTTTTTTACCTATGTATTAAAAGGAGTTTTTCATCTTGAGAGTGTCACTTTTTTTTTTTTTTTTTTTTAATGAACTTGCTAGTTCAAATTACAATGACAGATTTTACTTCATACATTAATGATTACGTAAAAAAAGTTAAGATAAAACTTATGATCATAACTTTATAAATATTTGAATTTCGATTTTTTGACTTATGAAAAACTGGAGAAAGAACTGTACGTCTTCGAGGTACAAATTTAATGTTCCTTCTAATATTTTTCTTTGGCCAAAATATTCTATTGAATTTATTTAGCCGATGATAATTTGAAACGCTGGAGATCGGAATTTTCCAACCGAACACACAGACACAGCATTTCATCACTTTTACAACAGCGACTCAAGCGTTCATTTCCCTTTACAAAATATTTAAAATAAAAAATGCTTGCCACAAAAATAAACAAATAAAACAAATAATTGTCTGGGAATTAATTACAATATCATTAGATAAAAAATATTTTTAATACATGCAGAGCTTTTGGACTTGCCATCAGACTGGAAAAGACGAAAATTACGTACATACCATTAATTGGACATGCCACTAGTGGAAAGAAAAAAACTTTGAGTAGCAGACAGCTTTTTCTATCTGAAAAGCACATTCAGTAGATATAAAACTCTTTTGATGCTGAAATGGATGAGAGAACAACGAAAGGCAGCAACTGCTTTAGGCAACCTTTAGTAACAAGTCTGGTATGACAAGAAACAGCAAATTTGGGTCGTTGCAGCTTTGAGAGATTTCATTGGAATTGTCTTCAAAGAATCCTAAACATCAGATGTGTCTTACACACAGCAGCAGACACACACACACTGCTGTTAATGAGAGAAGCACACACAGAGGTCAAGCATTGAAAAATGGATAATTTTGAATCGGATGCTTTGGGCTGGTTGAGTCGTTAGGATGGATGGTGAGAGACTCCCTAACTTGACGGAGGAGAAAAGCCGCAACATAAACTGAGAAAGTAATTTCAGGACATCTTGAAAATCAACCTTAAAGCAGTGAAGATTGATGTTGATCTGACATGCACTGACCAAAAGCTGTGCATCCTGAAGGAAGTGAGTGTGTGGATCATGCTATATTTAAGCAGACTCTTCAAAAGCAAAACAAGAACATGGTGCCTGCCAACACCCAGCAGAAACTGAAACGTACCATTGGGGGAGATTTCCTTGTGTCAAAAGCGGGTTTGATCAACCACCTCAAATCTTGTTGGCAAAGGTGAAACCAAGCAGGTCGCAAAAAATGTGTTACCACCATGTCGGTCCCCGTACACACGTCCTACATGTAACTTGATTAGTAAGCTGTTTGTTCCTTTGCTCGCAATTTGAAAGGATGGAAAGTTCAAGTATCACCTATGAACATTCATAAGTCACTTATATGCACTGATCAGTAAAGAGATGGTGATCTGGCATAAATCAGCAATCAGCCTTTAAATTTATTTAAAAATGTGTGTGTGTACATTATATATATATATATATATATATATATATATATAAGTGCTCAATATCAGTGACAGAGCCTATATATATATAAGTTAGGATAGTATAGTCATAGTTAACAGTGCTTGGTAAATGTCAGTTTCTCAGTTATGTGTTCACCAGATTGATGAATGCATCGGAGAGAAACTGATTGATCCTAAACACCATTGACTCAGTATCAACTCTATCGTAACGTTTATATATTTGTGTGTGTGTTTGTTTGTTTGTTTTGGCATACAGTGAGTTAAACCTGAAAGTTGTTTTTGGTTGGTTTGGGTTTTTTTTTTAAGGAGTGGGGATTATTAACTGAACAAAATCAAATTCTTTTTCACATTTTCTCTATTTTGTCTTTTCTGTATATTAAACTTTTCAATTTAACATTGAATGTTTTCTTCAATTCCTTTTTGATGTTGTTAATCTTTCATCAAATTTTTTTTGTCTTTGCAGTGTTTGAAGATGGCAGTTTTCTAATTTTGGAACCTGTCATGTCTGTAGAAGTGGCTATTCCCAGCGAATATGAATCTAATGTTTTGGTAGGATTAAATCGACGTCATTCTGTAATTTTGGGAACAGATTCAAATGAAGGATATTCGACTCTTTTCTGTGAGGTAAAAAGCAATTTCTCCTAGAAAAAACTTTAAGTTTCTCTTCTTGAATATTTAAACTGCGGTTAAATAATTCTAAGTTGTCTTTGGCAAATTTGTGTGAGCCTTTTATTTACTATATTTAACAATCTTAAATCAAATCCTGTAAAGTTGGACATCATTTAGTAAAGCAGAATTATTAAGTTACCCAACCCCTTCACCACAAACAGGATGTGACAACTTTGAATTCAATTTGTGTGTGTAAATAGCCAAGGCCTACACCCCTAAATATTGTGGGGGGGGTCTAATATTTAGGTCTCAGAAAGTCGCATATATACACACATATATATATATATATATATATATATGCTCATATACACGTGTATGAAAGTAAAGATGGATTAAAATACATGAATATAAACATTTCAAACAATTTTCATTAAATGAGTTGAACAACTTGTATTATCCAATTTGAATAACCATTTGAAAACTTTTTAGCTGAAAAATTATTTGACAAGTTTTCTTCAGCTAAATCAACTCGCTTTTGTAACGAGATGATGTGAAATTTATTTCCTTATTCTACTGAAAAAAAAAACAATTAGCAATTTTTACTTCGTTTGTCTCAAAAATTGAACTGTGAGTGGCAGAGGCAGTGTCCTAGAATCTTACTGAAATTGTCCAAACAAAGAAACTTTCCATAACTTATATCAACCGATAACCAGTAATGTGTTATGTAGGATATCGAGGATTAACTACTTCCATTCAAAATTTCAGTATTTTTCTCAAGCTGGAAATTTACTATCAAGACAGATTCATAAACTAAGTCTAACCAATTGTAAATTTTTGGCCAATAGAGAGAAATATACATTATTGGAACAAACTGCCTAATCAGATCAAAAACAGAAATTGTGTGAAAAGTTTTCAAATGAAATTGGATGATTTCAGAAATGATAAGAAAAAGAATTCAAGAGGACATTTTTTTGGAAACTCTCAGATAAATTATTTCATAGAATTTGATTTGTATATAAATGTTATATTAATTGTGTTCATGTTCTGATTCCATTTATTCAAGCTTGATGTGAAAAGATAGTAAAAAAGAAAAAAAAATGGGGTGTGCAAGGAGGAATAACTAATTTTATGGCTTTGCTATTTCTAAGCTAATTTCATAGCTTTTATTTATTTATTTTTTTTCTAAACAGGTGCCATTAAATGAGATGTTTGGCTATGCCACAGAATTACGTTCCTTGACTCAGGGCAAAGGAGAATTTACAATGGAATTTAGTCGATACTGTCCAACCCAACCAGAGACACAACAAACATTGATTGACCAATACCAAGAAAGTCTTATGGCCACTCAAACAGACAAAAAGAAGAAAAAGAAACGCAATTAAACACAGACATTGACTAACTTCCAATTGTTAATTTTTTTTTATAGATTATGTAAATACTCTGATTAAAATGAAAAAAAAAAAACCATCCCCGTTTCTAAATGAGTTTTTGTCTTATTTTATTTATACTTAAATATATGCTTTCCCTCCAACCAATGGCATATATATATATATATATATATATATATATATATAATGTGTGTGTGTGTGTGTGTGTATCATAAAGTTTTGTACTTTCACATATTGCAGTGGGGTCATTCAATCTTGTATAAAAGAAGTCTTTTATTTCAAGTAGTCCATGTTGCTGAGTTTTACTCAAATTTCATTTCAACTCCAATAAGAAAAAAAGTTATAACTCTGCGCATACAAACCAAATTTATTTAAAAAGAAAACACCCAAAATCTTAATACCACACCCGTCCAACAAATTTTGTCTCCACTTTTTTCTCTCGTACTTGTTTGGACACATTGTTTGGATTGTAAACGTCGTCTATTGTTAAATTTAGTTCTTTCAAATCTTTTTCAATTTGATTTAAAGTTTCTATTTTGTATTTATCAAATTCGACTTTTTCTTTCTTCAGTTTTTCTTTCAATGCAACAAGTTTTTCAATTTTCAAGGCAAAATATTTCTTTCCGGCTGCCTTCTTTCTTTTGCCCCTTTTAGAAAGGGTAAAATATGAATAACGAGACACACGATGATACTTCAGGTCGAGTTGTTGGCAAATCCATATAAAACGTTCATAATCCAGCTTTTTCAATTCTTTCAACCATTTTCTTCGTTTGGCAATCCTTTCATTCAGATCAGATTTTGAACGTTTATCCTAAAAAGAACAAAAATAAATGTTAAAAAAATCCAAAACATTTGCACAAATCTGCCCCCACCCCGATTTGCAACACAAAAAAACAACTGCATTTCAGTTTTGCATATTCAACATGTTTGCATTGTAAATAATACTAAAAACAAATTCTAAGAGAAAATTATTTTAGTGTTTTTCATTCCAATCCACAAAAATGTTCATTTTTAGGAAACAAAAAATTTAAGTGAAATTAATAATTTTATAGCAAATTTTAGCCATTTTTATTGTCTTTTTATGTAAAATATTTTAAAATTTACTAAAATTCCTAAAATAAATAGTAAAAGAAAAAGTAATTTGATAAATCAGTCCTGGATTATTTTAGATATGACTCGTGCCAGACGTGTGTACAAGTAAAAATATGCACCCAGAGGGCACGAGTATTTAAGTTTTAATGTAATCAAATATATTAAATTAAAAAGATTGGTCGGTTGGGTTTATCAACTTTTCTAGATAAGAATGCATATAAAAAATTCCACATTGGATTAAGACTAAAACTAATAGAAATCAATAAAACCTCTGCCAATTATTCACACCATATACTCTATAAATCTTGATTTGTTATATATAGTACACATATTGCAAGATTTTAAATGAATATAAAAACATGGGCTGGTTTTGAAGTAAGTCTCGGTTAAACTCTTTTTATAGAGACATAGTGAATAAACAAGATATATTTTCTATGATTATTAGATGAACATAGCATAAATAACTAAGGGAACTGTAATGTCAGTTCAGTTATTGACAGACAGACACATAATTTCCATTATAATAAAGATGATACATTTATTTATTCTGATTTCATACTAGTTGAATTCTTGAACTTAGAAAGTTTAGTCAAGAATTGATAAGATTTCATTTAATCTTAGACGAGAGTACAAATCTTGCTGGAAAAAAATTCAAACTACTTATACTAAAAAAGTTATGATAAAAACCAAACTGAAAATTAAGTCAATACTTTTTATCTCTGTGTTAAAAGAAGACTAAATAATCTAAATTTTGTCTATTAGACGATATGAGATTTTTTTTCTAAAATAGACCCCAGGTTATTTTATTGTGGGGTGCCAACTATGAATTGAGATTCACGTAGGGTGGTTTTAAAACTTACTCGGATTTGGTTGGCATTCCCTTGAGAGACACCTTAGGTGCCAAGCAATAAATCTAACCTTTACCCTTTTAAAGAAGGAGCAGGTGTTGCGTGGAGTGAAGGCCTCCTGGAGCCAAAGCTGTGTTGATATTTTTCAGCCAATCAACATGGCTGTGCCGGGTATGTATGAGATAAATATATGTAATAAAAGACTTTTTAGCAAAACCAGTCAAATTTAAAGGTCATCAATGAAATATAAAAGAGTCAATCTAACAGAAACTGTCTGGTGACAGAGGTAGTTGATTTCCCATAGGCATCAAAGTCCTAAATAAAAAGCATCATCTCAAATGCAAGTAGACTCTCCACACCGAGAAGATCCTTAACCTCTCTCCCTTCAGCACCTTGGGGTTATTGAGAAGAAAAAGCGAGATGAAAACAACACAAGGATTACTGTATAATATTCTGAAAAAATCCTGGAAGCAGCACTCAACAAAACAGCAGCTATACAGCTGTTTGACTCCTACCTGCCAAACTATCCAAGGTTTGTCAGGTTTTATGACATATCAACCTTTGTAGGTTATTCAACACCAAATCCATTTTTTGTGCAAATAATCAGTTCTATTTCAAAAAATTCAGTTTAGCATAAGTACCCAGTTTAATTGTCAAAAACATCTCTATTTCAAGCTATTCAGTTTATTCGAACAGAGCTAATTCAGTTTAGTATTAGTATATATTTGTTTACACAGTTAAATGTCAAAACAGTTCTATATATAACAATTCAGTTTAGTGTAAGTAGAGTTTCAATGTCAAAAACAGTTCCATTTCAAACAATTCAGTTTAGCATAAGCATGCAGTTTAAATGTAAGTATGGTTTAATTATCAAAAAATTTCAATTTAAAACAATTCAGTTTAGCATAAGTATGCTGTTAATTCTATTTAACCCATAGATAGGGCCCTATCAGATGCTACCATGCCGAGCCAGAGTGGACCTGGGAGCAATGGCAATGAAGAGCATCCCCAAAGCTCCAGCATTACTGGAACCTCACCATCAGATCGTTTAGTGTCATATTCAGGACACTCATGGGGGTGGGGGTCTTAACCCTCTGCAGAGAAGCAGTCGGTGTATTCTACAGCCCCCCAGCCGACTGAGCATCCAAACTATCCAAGTAAGATGAACAAGACATGCTGGACACTATTGGCCAAAGTAAGGACAAACTCATAAGCAACATTCTTCAGTGGACAAAAACTCATATCAGCTCTTAATTCAGAGTAGGTCATTGAATAACAAAGATTCTCACCTTCCAAAAGACATAGACGTGTTCTTTCATGCAACGGATTCGGATGGTAGCCAAGGCAACTGAAACAATAAAAGAAACATTTTTCTTTTAAACATAACTCGACATTGACAAATAAAAATAGGTTTTAAGATGAGCATTTACTTTGTTGGATAATTGAATTTTAACAGTTTCTAAAAAAAATGCCGTCAGCTTAAAAGATTGAAAAAATAAATGATTACTTCGTTTTTCCAAAATGGCATCATATCCGAGAGCTGAATGGATTTTATCAAGCATCTCATTTATTTCGTGTTGTTTCTTTTCTATCTGTACAAAAAGAAACAAGAATCAAATGTTCAGACATTAGTCAAAATACATTTAGACATTTCAAATGCAAAAGACGTCAATCATACATAAATGTTTCTCTTGAAAAAAAATGTTTTTAATGCCACACATCAAATTTTAAATATTGAAACCATTTTTTTTTGTCATATCTCAGCCTGATTTTAAAATCTTAGACAAAGTCATTTTTTTTTAATGGTCAAATGACTACAACTCCTGATCAGCACTTTCTATTTATTCAACGAACAACTTTACTGACCCTAATTTCTGCAGATAGATGGAGCACTTGTGCAATTATCCCATTCTGTTTAATTATCAGTTCCTAACTCTGTTGTCTATGTTCTTCTTGTGACCAACAGTTGTGGGAGGAGACATATGACATTTTGCAATTTGGATGAGGAGGGCTGATTGCTCGCAAGTGCAATTATCCCGTTCTGTCGAATGGTCAGTTCCTAACTCTGTTGTCTATGTTCTTCTTGTGACCAAGTAGAGTGGGTGAGGAACAGATGCAACTGTTAAGGCTCTGTACTTATCGCGTGATTACTTCCTTGAAAACATGGGTTCTCGGCTTCCAGAAAAGGAAACCATTCTTCCTGCATGGACCACCCAACACTAAAAAATCTGCCAACGTCCATAACTTGTTTAGCTATCCCTTTTGATACTACTATACCACATACATCCATGTACATACATACATAAATAGATGCTACCTATGCCGACACACAGATACACTCACCATGAAAAACTTTTTGGCAAGACATATACAAAATCGATGATGAAAACTCCAATTCTATGAAGAAATCCTAACAGGTGCACAACATTTCTGGTCAATTCAAGGAAGAAGTGATTATCCTCATCTCCCATAGTTTTTTTCTCAAGAAAAATGGATCAGCTGAAACATTATGTTAACAACACAAAAAAATGTTTAAAAAAAATTGAAAACTTCCCGGTATTTGAAATGACTTTTTTTCATAATTATCAACAGTTCAGTCATCTTTGAAGAAATTACAGACATAAAATAAATAATCAAACGGGAAAAGTCATATCATTTATTAAAGAAACAGATAATTGAGAAATGTCAACTGATGTGGCCTTGTTCTATGTTGATTATAGAATAAGCAACAAATTAAAAACCAGTCAAAAAAAAAAAAAAAAAAGACATTTATAAAACCAAATTTCAGAGCTTTTTCAAATCTAAGCTGTATGAAGAATAGTTACTACACTCTCATCCTTGCAGAAATATTTCAGTTTCACTAACTCTGACTAAACATCAAAGTGAACTTTAAAAATTATGAGATGTTAATTCAGTTCGAACTCTTCTAGATTTACCAGATCTCTGACCCCCTCCCATCCCAATCACAAAATAAGGCAACCACAAAAACTGAATGATAACACCTTACCCCTCCGAGAAGAGGATCTTTATATGAAGTTAATGGAGCCACTTGAAATATAAACTAAGCATTGAAGAGTTTCTCTAAGCTTTTATTGTATTTGTTAAAACAAAAGATCTACTCACCCTATCAGCAAAACCAATGGAAAATATCCGTTTGGTTTCAGGAGATAAACTGAAATACAAAACGAGAAAAAGAAAATCTTCATTGAATTTTTATTCACTTCCCGAATTCAATTTAGAATAGTGATACAAATTTAAAACAAATTTTTTTTAAATTTTACTCTGCTATATAGATACATATTTTCCTAATGCTTTTAAAAAAAACTTTTGACAACACTAATAATCATCAAAAGAAAGGAGAGGGATAGAGATTTAGTTATTTACTTAGTTGTGGTACAAGGCCTAAAGTACAGAGCACCCAGTGAGAATCAAACACACTAACAATGAA